>JAGGAT010000108.1:0-75580 GCA_017657195.1 Termitomyces sp. T70a | reverse complement strand
ACTACTGCCCCAGTAGGTAGTCCTTCCTGTGTTCCATCAGCAATGAAGTAGGTTGCCAATGGTAGATCATTGATATCCACCCTATTGGATTCCTGCTTTACTGCTGACAAGTTGTGGGTGGTGGCCTTAGGAATATTGGGTTCCTTAGGCCTAGGAGGCTTTGGCACCAGCTTCTGGACCATGGCCTCCCTTAAACCAGGAGTGACATCCAACAGCTCTCTGGTTGAGATTGGCACAGGTGCCTCCCACAGCTTTTCAATCATCCTATCCAACTCCTTGTTTGTCTCTTGAAGAGCACTCTTCCCAGTGGCCTGCACTGGTACTATGTGATCCTCATTGAGAGCTGGCACCTTTTCAAAAGGTAAGTCCAGTTTTGGTGCTGCTTTGGGAGGTATCCTCAAAGTCAGCTTTTCTTTCCAGGGTTTTTCCATAGATCTCTCAGGTAGTGAGGGTACTCCTAGCTGTAATGTTTCCTTCCTCACTGCCTTCATCAAGCCCTCTAAAAATCCTTGGAGTTGTGCTGCTGCACTTCACCAGAGTTTGTTGTTTTTCTTGTATTAATTAACACATTGATCAGCTCAGCCATTTTGTTGAAGCCTTTTTCAAGCTCCCCCAGCCTATCTGATTCTCCATGCTTAATACGATCTAACATATCATCCCTTGAATCTCTAGCAGCATTGACATAGGTGGAGTAAATGGGAGTCTCTGGATCTTCATCTGTTGACCACCCAAAATACATGCCAGCCTGTGTGTCATGCAGTTTTGCTAGTCTGTGGTGAGGTGAAATGCTGGCAGGTTCCCTAGGTAGAGGGGCCCTGTTTGGCATCCTAGCTCTTCCTTCTACTAAGATAATCCAGCCTCTCTGGACATCTGCTGGTATTACCTCACACTCAGCAATTCTGTGGCCTTGTCCCCAGCAATAAAAGCAATGGAGACTACCCCCTTGAGTTGCAGGTGGAATGGTGTTGAGTCCTTCTACTTGACCTCCATTACAAGCACTAGTTGACAAGAGGCTGTTTTGCATTTCTAGCTGGCCAGCCTGGATGGCTTGCATAGCATTTTGAATGCTGCCCACTTGTTTCCCCATAGTGACAATAGTATCTTGTAGATAGGCTATCTTTTCCTCTGCCTCTTCATTCTTTACTTGTCTTTGAGCACTCTCTGCCCTCTCTACCTGTCCTTCCCTAGGGCTTCTGCCAAAAGTACCATTAATCAGAGTAGCCACCACAGTCATTACTTCAGACAAGTCATATTTGTTGTCCTTGTGTCTGTTTCTGGTTGGCTCCTTATAATGACCATACTTGGCAATCAGCCTCTCCTCTATTATGTCTGCAAAAGCTGGGATGAAACATTCCATGAGTTTCCCCACAAGAGACACATTGCCCATTATGTCTACTAGCTTTTTCACCTCTGCTCTAAACTTTCTGAGGAGAGAATGTATCTCCCCAGTATCACTTCTGCTTAACCAAGCATGTTCCTTGCAGATTCTTTCCAGGCTAGCCACACTGCCTGTATCATCCACTGCCTCTGGATATGAGTCCTTGACTTCCTTGATAAAGTCCTTCCAGAAGCTTTCATCTCCATAAGAATCAAATCCCAACCACTCTTGCTCAGTTTGAGCATCAACATATTCAAGGATCCTCCTCTTTCTCTCTCTGTCATTATTACCGGCATGATCAAATAGAGACTCCATCCTTTGTATAAATTGGCAAACCTCAGAAGATTCACTGTGTTTGAATTTAGGGGCATCTCTACTGTCTGCAAGTGGCATTTTATAGCAATATGGTTGCTCCATTGTCTCAGTCAATTTAATTGATTTGAGGTTCAGGGGCAATGGTGTTTGTGAACTAGTTGTTCTTTTCTCAGCACAAAGTTTTCATTGCCTGAGTACAAGTTCAGGATCTGGTAGACTGGGTGCTAAGTGTTTACTAGTAGCCTTGGTTTTCCTCCTTACTGTTGCAGAGGTTTTTGCCTTTGGTGTTTTATCCTCAGGCGTCCTAGGCCAAAACCCAGGAGGTGCAAAACTAATGTTTCTTTTTGGGATGGACTCCAAAGATGGAAGTCCAAAAGTGTTTGTTTTGTGTAACTAAAGCCCCTCACAGTGGGCTCCAGATGATGCAAAATGTTGTATTTAGGATGGTGGACAGACTTGAAATGAAATTCAATTCTATTCCTTTGAATCCAAAGTACTCAATTCACTAGTTACGAGGGCTCAAGTTACTCTTAACGCACACTCAATAAATGTAGTGAGACTTTAGTTTTATTGATTTATTTAAGAGATTGCTGGCTTGCGCACTCAAAAAGGGCTCAAACAGTATAAATACTACTAACCCAAAGTTTATTCAAAGCTTCTAAGCCTAAGATGTCCACTCCCTGGGGACTCTGAGCCATGGCAACTGAATTGCTTGCCCAAATCCCCACTTTCTGCCCCCTTTTTATACCCTTCCTGCTATGCACAGACCATGCCTTTATTGGTGTGATTTGGCCTCAGTTTTGACATGTTCTGAGCCTGAGTACTTGGCAGACTGCTTTTCCAGGTCTGGGCATTGTGCGCCTAGCACGTAGCATTATGGCTAAAGGTTTTGTCTAACTTTTCCCAGCTAATCCTTTGTCCTCATCTTTCTCTGCTTAGCCTCTGCCTCTCTTTTGGACTGTTGTCTCCATTGTGAGATTGCATGCCTGTAAGGCAGGTCATGGCAAGGGGTTGATGACAAGGTATGGTTGGTTTTCTGGAGTAGTGGTGGTTGTCAAAGATAGCTTGATTGGTGATGTCAGTTTCTGATGGAGAATCAGATCTCGGAGTATGTCCCGAGATCCTGCTCCCTGCTGGTCACTGCCACTTATTGGCTATCTCCTTGCAATTGAATTAGATCATTGGTGGCTACTTTGCTGCTACTGTTGTCTGGTTCGTTGTTGACATGGCTGGGGCTCTTTCTGTAAGGTGAGTTCTCCTGCATCTACAGTTTTTGACATGCGCTTACAGTTTTTAGTGCTTTTAATAGGTATATTGGGGCTGGGATTCTACATACAGTCAGGAGACCGACGTATCAATGTATACCTAATGCACAGTAAGTCTAGACTGATGTAAGTATTGTATTGAAGATTGTAGTAAGTATATTGGCTCACCCTCAGTTGTTCAGTACAAATGACTGAGGCACTGGGTGCAGGGAATGATGTGCTTTGGCAAAACAGCATAAAAACACAGTAAAAATAATTCAAAATTTTATTTGAATATTTCTGTCAAAACCATAGAAAAAATATTGTAATGAAATCTTTAATGGGACCTGGTCTGATGTTCTCTAATGCATTGGAGAGGACTATATTAGTCATTCTTGAGTCTAAGAACTAGAGCAAGCCTCTTGTGGCAATTTGTTATCTTATTCTTTCAAGTTCAGTTACATTATTTTTTTCTGTAATTTTGACAGAAATTTTGAAATAAAATTATAAAATTAATTGGATTATTTTTACCATGTTTTTACATTGTTTTGCCAAAGAACATCATTCCCTGCATCCAGTAAGGGTGTCCATTTGCCATATCCTAGTATATATATATATTGTGTCCTTGTTCTTTGTTCATCAACCGACCCTGAGCCAGATGGCCAATGCTCATAGTGCCTGGGCCTCTGTTCTCCAGATTGTAACAGAACAAAAAAAAGTGGAAAATACTTGATGGTAATAAAATCAAGGCTCCAGAAGTTCTACAGTTCATATCTGATAGAGTTAACGTTAGTAAGTAGATGTATATATATCATCTGATAAAATTGCTCTCACCAAGCACTGCCACCATCAGGAATCTCTGTTCTTATTGAATGAAACACAGGAATGGCTCTAGTTGAGCCAAATTTTCTAACCAGAGGGTAACAAGACCACAAGACAAGGTAGAAGAAAATTTGAACTTGATGTCACTGGAATGATCATGATTTAAGCTGCTAGTGGAATCAAATATTGCACATCAAAATGAGATATCAAAGGTGCAAGAACTTTGGAAAAAAACATCCTTTGTACTGCCAAGGATGAGGAATATGTATATCAGTTTCAACACTCAAAGCCTATGCTCAAAACTTGACATGCTTTACAGTACCTTGAAGCAGATGTTGGATAATTTTTCATAGATTTGCAGCCACAGATAACAAGAAAGCTGTATCAAGAGAAGACATGAGAAAGTGCCATCATTATAAGAGGTGACAGAAAAAATTGCCACTTGCATCATGATGCTCAACAACACATAGCTACACTGGGTGCAAAGAACAATGTTCTTTTGCAAAACAATATAAAAACACAGTAAAAGTAATCCAATTGTTTTTAAAATTTTATTCAAGTGTTTTTGTCAAAATAATAGAAAAAATATTGTAACTGAACAGTACTGTAAGCATTGAGGGAGAATGTAAAAATGCAGATAACAACTCTGTTTGTTCTTACCAATGTTGAAGTGTACTTTTCTTAGTGCTGCTTGAGTTTTTGCTAGCAGCTGAATAAGTTAAGTTACAATATTTTTTCTATAGTTTTGACAAAAATAATCAAATAAAAACTTAAAATCAATGAAATTACTTTTACTGTGTTTTTACATTGTTTTGCAAAATAACATTGAGCCCTGCATCCAGTGTAGCTATAGTGATGCAACATGGCCAGGAGGCCCCAACATTATTGATGCATCATCAATCCTTTAAATGGAGTGATGGTCTCAAAACCTGGGCTTCTTGGTGTTAAATAGTTTTATCTAGCCTCCTGGCTTATGATGGAACTGATCACCAGTATAAAAGACTGTTTGGATCTCTATTCTTTTGCAGCACCTCTATGGCAACCATACTGTACAATAATGACTTATCCCACTTCTCACTTGACTCTCCAGAATTGTTGGAGAATAATCCAATTTCCTTGGTGAACTAGTACCATTTCAAATAGAACTGGATTGTCTGTCACTTTCTCAGGCATGTGCCATCATCAAACTCTACTATATGCTTACTTACTTGGGGGAAAGGCACCTCTATTACACTGTTTGGCCAGTTTCTTTTCCAGCATATCAATGCCATGATTGATGGAAAGATAGAGCCTGGGATTGCGGATTAAATTTCAGCACTTAGTACTCTTCAAGTTCTCTATTGGTCCCCACAACTACTTGACGAAATACACAACCTAACAATTACAGGGACTGGGCAGGATCCATATTATGAGTCCCTTGACAATATTTTGATTGATGATGCCACAGTAACAGCAGGAAGAAACACATCATTAGTGGCAGTGCACATTTGATTGTCAATGATAGTGCAGTGACTTTCAAGGGGGATTGGGTACACAGCTCAATTTTGTCTGGGGGCTCAATTTCGCCTGGGAACTCACTTCCAGCTGAGAGGTCACTTACGGGCCAGTTCCCAAATCCATTCTACAGCTTAAATTTCAAGGCCTCAAGTCATCCTTATGCAAACACAGTTCACCAAACCCCTTCAAAGGGTGCATCGGCCATGTTTCAATTTAATGGTTTGGCATCCAATGCAAAGTTGAATTGATAAAATTGTCACTCACTTTACCGTTTTTCATAGGAACATCGGTGTCTGTACTTGGTATCAATTATAGCCCAGCTATAGAATATTCGGTGAAGTTGGATGGAGAACCAGTTCAACTTCCAGCATCAATCTCATCACAAAACTCTAGAAGCTTTCCGTGGTATCAGGCTGATGGCCTCTCTCCAACTAATCATACACTGGAATTGGAACTCGTGGAATCAAGTGAAAATTTCACCCTCAACTTGGACTATATACTCTACAACCCCTCCTTCACATCGCTTGCTGAGAAAGAAAGCACAAATATCCAGCAACCTTCCAGCTCTCAACCTCAAACAATACCTCAGATTAGCTCTGTGACACCACCCAACCAACCATCCCACAAATTGCTTTTGGGTGCAATCATTGGGCCTATTTTATAATCGTTGTTCTCCTCCTATTCATGCGCAGAAAGAAGCTACTCTTTCGGTCCTCCAAACAAATCAGCACAGGTATGGCACAACCCTAGAATCAAACAAAAAAAGTGCTAATTGGCGTCAAGTTGATCCTTACCGGCTTTTTCGATCTCACCCTCAAGGTTTCACTCAAGTACAAGGGTATCACAAATCTGGACAAAATTTCCTTAGGCATCACACCTCTGATCATGACTTGACATCGGACAGAGTGTCCACCACTTCTCATGGTGTAGTGCAAGCGCCTACCGCTACAGTCAGACATGCACGATGGTGGGCACGTCTTTGGTACAGAGCCTGGAATAGGTATGTTGTCTTTTTGTTTTTTGATCCATTAACCCTGAACCTATATATAGTGGAACCTTTTCCTCCTCCAAAGCGGTCTCATCAAGCAATGATCCAGCACAAGCCAGCTCTCCCTAGTTGGGCACTTGATGTTTCCCAACAACGAACTTCCCGTCACAGCAATGAAACGATTTTGGCTGACCCACGGATCCACAAGCTAGAAGACATGGTACTTGGTCTTCAGCAGGAAATTGAAGAAACACGTGAGATTCAGTCTGGGGCACAAGGTCCTCAGCCGGCACAAACAAACTCGCTATATCCTGCGAGCAAGATCTCGGGCTGAATATACACAGTACTGAGTTTGGCAGAAAAGAAGGGAAGGAATGACAAGGAATCGGACGGAGGCAAAGCATAGAATGATAATCATCCATAATCATGACAATGACAATGATAGAACTCGAGCTACCTCCCAAAACCAAGAGTGTGATGGAGGTCATGACATGAGCCTCTCAGATCCAGAGGCTCTGGTTCCGGGACAGAGACAAGAGAAAAAGTTGTGAGCTTGGTGTATCCGTAAACGAAAATTCAACTGCTACCAGGGACCGCCGCGCGGCAGCTGCGCAGGAGCAACCTTTCAACATCCTTCACAAATAGATGGAATATACATATCAAGCGTCAACACTAAAAAAAAAATATTTCATCAGTCTGTATCTCGTATAACCCCAAGCGAGGCCAACCAAGTTTGCAGGAACGTCGAGAGAGAAAAAAAAATGAATAGCCGTGGTCGTGTCGCGACGAGACAAAGAGAGCTTGGTGTATCTGTAAACGGAATTTTCAAGTGCTACCAGAAACAGCGCGGCAGCTGCCCAGAGGTTCTCCAAGGATGGATGGAATCTGCGTACCACGATCAAGCGTCAACACTAAAAAAAAAATCATCAGCTAGTGTCTTGTATAACCTCTGTTATTGTTCATTGGAACACATGAATAGCTGTGGATTTTGCGTCAGACAAGAAAGAGAACCTTGAGTGTCTTTCAACGAAAAATTGCGGGTGCTACCAGAGACAGCGCAACAGCGTCTCGAAACAAAAAACCTCCAGATGACCACGAGTATACCAAACCCCGACGCGTACATTGACCACTGCAAGGCGCAAAAAACAACAACTCAAATCCACACGGGTTCATATATATTAGTTTACGCATAAAACACAATGCATAATCCTACACACGGATCAGAGCTAGAGCTCAAACTTCCAAAAAAAAACCTAACTCCCCTCCCCCTCCCCCTCCTCCCCCTCCTCCTCCTCGTCCTCCTCATCCTCCTGCTCCCTCATCCTAAGCTTCCCCCTCCGCCTCCCACTGCGCCTCCTCACAACACTCTTCCCCGAAACCCGATCCACCAACAACGCAGCAGCCTCCGTCTCCTTATCCCACGTCTCCACCTGTCCCTGTCCCTGCCCTTGTCCGTGTCCCTGTTCCCACTCCTTGGCCTTTGCCTTTCCCTTTCCCTTGCTCGCCACAGACGGGGGCGGAGGCGCAGTGCCTTTCGGGTGTAACCTAACCTCGCGGAAACATATCCGCTGCTCTGTGCTCCCCACGTGTGTTATCGATTTCTTCGTGGGGTCGTGTGGGTCTACGCGGGTGTGTGTGTGTGTGTGTAGTAGTGAGCGCGCTCGATCAAAGAGGGAAAAAAAGAAAGCACACCTTTTGCGTCTGTGAAGATCAGTTCTGTGCCCAAGAGAGACTCGTGGCGGCCCTTGAGTATAGTACCCGAGAGCTGCATGAACGGCGTGGGAGTGTCCAGACCCTATCCCTCCTCTACATCAGCATCCCATCCAAAAAAGCCCCAAAAACCCACGATAAGCCGATACGTCGAAGAACTCGGGACGAGCGTAGGCTCTACACTGCCCAGATCAAGCGTAACATACGCAACCTGCGAGTCAGCTTCATACTCGTCCTCGGGGGCAAACGCCTCGACGTGCGTGTATCCAGGACACAAAGAGTGCATGGGGTCACGCGTGTGACCAACGCCCGCGATGCCCCAGGGCAAACCCCCTCCAACCGCCGGGCGCCTCCCTCGCACGCTCTCCGCCTTCCGCCGGCTCTTCTCCCCGGACACCCAGTACCGCGCGGCGCGCCCGACGCGCCCGACGCGGCCCGTACGCCCGCGCGCGCCGCAGTCAGTCGAAACCCAAGCGGCGGCGCTAGACACCCTCATCAACGCCGAGCAACCGCGCGCGGCGGCGGCGGCGGCGCCGGCTGGATTGCGCAGTGCGCTCTCTGAGCTCGTAGGCTTCAGCAGGGTGTTTTCGTCGCGGCGGCTGTCGCGGACTGCGCGGGACCCTGCGGACTGTAGTCGACCGCGGCACCCGCCTCCGCATTATGACCGCTTTGAGCGCCCGCGCGGACGCACGCGACGGACGAGGATGGTGCGTAATTTTGATGCTGATGTTGGTACTGGGTGGGTTCGGTCTGTCGAGCTTGAGAAGGAAAATACCACAACTACCGACACCACGACTACCGACACCACGACTACCGACGCCCCCACGACTACCGACGCCACCACGACTACCGACACCACAACTACCGACACCACAACTACCGACACCACGGACAAAACCACCATTGCACCGCCTTCGGACGCTCTAAACACCATCCACGCACGGTACAACCACTTCCTCTCACACACGGACGTGCAAACCGTGGTGGACATCGGTGCAGGCACAGGGTCATGGAGCCTCTACGTCGCGTACAAGCTGCGGCTCAACGTGCCCGTATCCCCACTCGTCAAAATCATCGCCGTCGACCGCGAACCCCTAGGGCACATGCGCGGAGTCTCGCGCGTCCAAGGGGACATTTGCGATGGCGTTACACAGGGCTTGGTTGACGGTGCGCTAGAGACGGCGAGGATCGACGTTGTGCTTTGTGATGTGACGCTGGAGACGGCTGGGAGCCAGATGATGGACGCGGCGCAGAGTCTGCATGTGTGTCGGCGTGTGTGGGAGTTTGCGCGGTGGAGACTACGGACCGAGGACGAGGTGGGGCGGGCGGGCGGCGGGGTGCTATTGTGAGTTAGATTTTCTAGTTTGGACCTACGATGCTGAGTGATTGAACAAAGGATGCGACATGTACCGCACCCGTTGCTTGTGAGGTTTCGTACGTCGGTGCTTGTGCCGCATTTCAGAAAAGTCAAGTATATTAGACCAGAGAGCAAAGGGTCGTATTTTATATGTTGGGGATACAAGGGTACTGGTACATAATACTACTAGTGGTCGCGGGACTTTCTGTGGACAGAATGAGGACAAGCGGAAAGCAGGGAGACGGGGATGGTACCTGTACTCTCCCTCTGCAGCGACGGCGAGTTCTTCCATCTCGCCCTGGACGGTAGAGAGGGCCTCTGCGGCGGTGGAAAAGTAGAGGAGCTGTGCCTTTGCGAGCTCATTGAGGTTCTTGATTGGTTCTGGCTGGAGAAGAGTGAGGAGGGGGGGGAAGAAACGAGGACAGGAGCACGCACGTTCTCGAGGACAGTCTTCATGAGGGTGATGGCGACCTCTGTCTTTTGGACGAGGTCGTCCTCTGCATTCTCGACCTCGAGCCTGGCATGTTCCTGCCTGGCGGGGCCGGCGTTCTTGAGGCTCTGCTTGGCAGCATCGAGCTCGAGCCTGCTGAGACGGACGGCCTGGCGGGCCTTGAGTGCGACTGCGATGCTGGTGTTGAGGGTGGACTGCCAGGGCTGGAGAAAGTTGTTCTTGACGGCGGCGTCGTGGTCAAGCCGGGCGAGGGCGATCTTTTCGTAGCCGGCGGCGTAGAGGGCGAGTGAGTTGGCGAGCCTGTCGTCGGACTCGGGGCCGGTTGCGTGGATGGCGTTGCTGGCGGTCGAGGCGGCGCGGTAGAGGGCATGGGGGAGGGTCTTGTGCTGGGAGGGGGGCGGGGCAGCGGGCTCTGCGGGGACAGGGAGGTTTGTGCCCTTGAGGTTGTTGGCGGCAAACGAGGTGATGTTGTAGCTGAGCGACGAGGAGAGTTCGTGGATGGACTCTTGGAGGTGCGTCGGGTAGTCGTAGGACTGGGTATCGTAGACCTTGGTGATCCTGGGCAGACGTCAGCAGGGAACCAAAGCACGACAGAGACGGACTTGAGCAGGACGAGATGGGCAGCACGGAGAGCGTCGACACGGGCCTCGAGGTGCTTGTACTCGTGGGGCAGCTCGGTGATGTCGTCGGGCGCAACCTGGCCCAGGCGCTCCTTGGTCGCCTGGACGCTCGAGTTGAAGCCCTTGGAGAGCTTGGAGCCCGCCTGCGCAAAGTTGATGTTGCTGATGCTCGCCGAGAGTTTGTGCCAGCCGTCCATGAGAGAGAGTGGTGCACAGCCACATCATGCTTGACATCTTCCTCTGCGACGCCCCGCCGACCCCGCCGTCTCCCCCGCCGCCCTCGGCTTCCACTCCAGTTCTGTCTCCGCTTGCTTTCCAGCCCCCCGACGACCTCTTCCCCCGCACGCCCCGCCCCCTGCCGTTCCATGCCGAGTCCCCCGTCGTCCGCGCATCTCCCCGCCCTCCCCTCCTCTCTCCCCTCACGCCCCTCCCTGCCTCGCCCCCCCGCAAGCGCTGCCGTCTCTCTGCCGTGTCCCCGCCCCCCGCCCCGTCCCCCATTTTCACCGCCCGCTCCTTCCCCGCCCAGTCGCCCCTCTTCCCTCTCCTCTACCGCCGCTTCCCCGCCAGCTCCTTCTATGCCCCCTGCCCCTCCTCGTGCGTCTCCTCTCTCCCCGCCACGCCCGCTGACCATTTCCAGCTCCCCACTCGCCCTCTTCAACCCCTCCCACCCCGGCGGCATCTACAACCCGCCCCGCCACCCGCTCGACCTCTACACCCCCCGCTTCGTCCGCGGCAAGGGCCCCGCCAAACAAGGTCTCTGCCCCATCTGCGTCGAACCACGTGCCCGCGGCGGCGAGTCCCGCCGTCTCTGGCTCGCCATGAAGTTTAGCGCATTCAAGTGGTCCGTTCCCTCCTCTCTCCTCTTCCCCTCTCTCACGTGCCTCCCAGAGTACTCCCCCTCTTCCCATCCCCGCTAACTCGTCCCAGCTACCACATGCAATACTACCACGGCATCTCTGCCACCACCCAGCGTCCCTTTTCCCCGCCCCTCGCTTTCCGCGTCACGCCCCGCCCAAACCCCGCAAAACACGAGCGCGCCTCTGTCCGCGAGGCGAAATGCCACAAGTGTGCCCGCTGGGTCCCCGTCGAGGGCATCAAGGACGTCCAGCCAAAGGTTTGCTTATCCCCACTCCCTCGCTCCTTCTCACACTTCTACAGGTCAAGGAACTCTTCTGGTACACCCCACCACACCCCTCCCCGCACACTAACTCGTCTCTCTTCATCCAGGTGGAAACACGCCGCCGCATGCCACGGCTCTTCTTCTCTCGATGCTTCCCATGACGTCTACGAACACGACTCTGTCTATGCTGTCCTTTCCAAGCTCTAGTTGCCTGCTGCTTTGCCAAATGCCTGCTCTCAATGCTCGCTCCCTGTACTCGTATTGTACCGTCATGTAATTTGTACTCGAAATAAATTTCTTGTCCACCTCTGCGCTACTTTGCAAAAATTCACAAGTTGCCAGCGCTTGTCCACACTCTCCACTTCCATTGTTCGCTACCATCTGTGCCACCTCAGTGCTCGATATATCCATTTTTGCAAAAATTCACAAGATGCCACACCTGGCCATTCTATATAAATTGTCGGCGCCTATCTTAACCGCTTGTCAAGTTTTTCCATCCCATTAATCGCATGCCAGAGCCATTCCATGTAAATTGTCGGTGCCTATCTTGTCTGCACCTTGCTCGGGCGCTTGTCAAGTTTTCCATCCATTGATTGCTCTCCATCCCATCGATCACTACCATCATGCCCGCCGCTATACGTGGTGTCCTCGATATATCCACCCTCCAAGGCTCTCTTTCACAAAATTTTGCAAAATTTCAGAACATGCCAGAACCATATTGCCGGCGCCTATATTGACTGAACCTTGCTCGGGCGCTTCCAGCGTCCTCGATACATATCCACCCTCTCACGATACTGCGGAAATTCAGAAGATGCCAGAGCCATTCTATATATATTGCCAGCGCCTATTTAGAAGATGTAGATTGCTGGCGCCTATCTTGATTGAACCTTGCTCGGATGTCTGTCAAATTTTCCATCCATTGATTGCTCTCCATCCCATCATGCTCGTCTCCTCAGTGCTCTACGCAGCGTCCTCGATACATATCCAAAGGCTTTCTTTCGCAAAATCTTGCAAAAATTCAGAAAATGCCAGCATATCGATTGCTGGCGCTTATCTTGACTGAACCTTGCTTGGGCGCTTGTCCACTATATAAGCTCTTCATCCCATCGATTGCTACCACACCATGCCTGTCTCATACCTCAGCGCTATACGCAATGTCCTCAATATATATCCACCCTCCAAAGCTCTCTTTCGCGAAATTTTGCAAAATTCAGAAGATGCCAAAGCCACAACACAGGTCCATTCCTTCCATGCCCCTATCCCCGTCCCTAACCTTTCATCCAGATCTTTGTTCTCGACCGCCGCGATTCACATGCCCCTGCTCTTCTTGCTTACAACGATTCTCACTTTACCGAATCAGATTTCACTTCTTTCTTCAACCTCTGGGATTCCTCCAAAAAAAAAGACGACTCGCAAGTCGTTTTTTTTCCCTTCCCTTCATGACTCTCATCCCCGTCTATAGCAAAATAGGCAAATACGGAATGGGTTTTCGATCCACCTTTCATGTCCGTCTATCCTCTCATCTTCCTTTATCCCGTGCAAACCTCTTCCCCAGATAACAGACATGCCCCACGTCCTTTCCCAGTCCACTCTCGCCATCCTCGATCCCCTCAACGACAAACGGCCTGATATCCGTCGCCAAGTTGACTCTGCCGAAAAACTCGCTAAAGTCTCTGACTCTTTTGCCCTCCATCTCTTCCAGCCCGACATCGCTACTTCTACCTTCAAAGGCACCGTCGCCCGACTTCCCTTGCGCCAACGTCCCAGCGAAATCGCCACCAAAGTGTTTTCTCCAACAGACATCCACCATCTCCTCTTTGATTTTATTCAAGACCAACTCCGCATCACACTCCTGTTCCTGACCAACCTCTCCTCAATCTCCATCTACGAGATCGGCCCAGACGGCCACACCACATGCCTCGCAGCATCATCAATCACCCGCTCCAAGCAAACAACCCTCGACCAAAGCCCCATCCCCGCCTCCTACATCGACTTGACCGAAACAACCACAATCAATGGCACGCCCCAACCCCCCGAACGCTGGCGCATCCTCCACACTTCCTTCCCTTCCGACCTCGCCTCTTCTGCGCTCTCCACCCGTCTCGGCTTTGACGCCGCCGCTGTGCTCGCAGAACACAAACTCCACCCGCTCCTCGCCATCGCAGTCAACCTCTCTCTCCTCCAAAAGCCCGAATCCGCCCCAGGGAGACTCTTCACGTACCTCCCGCTCCCTCTCTTCACGGGCTTCTGCGTGCACCTCCACGGCATCTTTGCGCTCACGCCCTCTCGAGAAAAGCTCCAAAACCGTGAAGAAACACCTGCCCACGGTACCGTCTACCAGTACGTCCCCCCCGCTCTCGTTCCTCTCTGTCCCAGATCCCTTACCCGCCCACAGCATCTCTGTCGAATGGAACAAACTCCTCTTCGAAGAGTACCTCCCGCAAACATGGACGTGCCTCTTGCACATGCTCGCCGCATCCCAGATCCACAACGTCTTTGACGCCTGGCCTCCCCCACAGACCCCGAACCAACTAGGCGACAGCGGGTACTGGGAGGAGCTCCCTGCGAAACTCGCAAAAAACATCAAGTCCAAGTCCCGCGTCTGGCCGGTCGTCGGGTCCCCCGGCAGGTTCTGCGAGCTTGAAAACGTCATTGTCGCGGGCGGTGGTGCCGCAGAGTCTGACGAGGTTATAGACGCCTTGGCCGCGTGTGGGCTGGACATCACCCGCCCTCCCAAATACATCGTCGAGCTTTTGAAAAAAGCAACGTTGCTCACGCCCGCCGTAGCTCATACTTCTCTTCTGGTGAGTCCACTCTGCCCACGCCCTGCGAATATCAAAAACCTTCTCTCCAGAACTTCAAGCACACTCTCGCTTCCCAGGTTAAACTACCATCTATTCTGAACTATCTTCTCTCTACAGACAAGCTAGAGTACATTGCCGACCTCCCCGTGGTGCCCACTCCAAACGGACACTACATCGCCCTCACCCACCGTCTCAGCTGCAGCACCGTCCACGTCCTGCTCGAAAGGGACGAATACGAGCTCTTCAAGACCTGCGACTCAAGCGCCATCTCCCTCGGGTACATCGACACCCACCTCGCATCTCTCCTCCGTCGCACCGGCCCCACCACCCTCAACGTCCAGCTCCTCATACCTCTCACCGTCCTCACATACCTCCAAACCCTCCTCGTCCCCGGCGCACCAGTCGACTCTACCTGGACATCCATATTCTGGCTCTGGCTGGTCCAATGGCCCTCGAAAGACTCCCTCTACCCCTCTCTTACGTCCCTCCCCCTCCTCCCCACCCAATCCGGGCTCCAACCTCTATCCTCGCCCGTCTTCGAACCGACGCAGATCCACCCACTCCTCCTAGCCCCTCTCAAAAAGCTCCGCCTCCTCCTCCTCCACCCGTCCTTCAGCCCCTCCGCCGCCGCCCGGAAAGCGCTGCACACTTTCAAGGCCTTCAGCGACGTCAACAACATCGACGCGCTCCTCGACGCGCTGGATCTCGATGCTATCATGTCTTTTGCAGGGGACGAGCAGGCGGTACAGCAGCTTGCGAATCACATCTCCAGCCGTGTGCAGTCAAGCCTGCATATCAACGAGGACCGGCGCCGAAAGTTGCGGGCCTTGCCCATTTTCGGGGTGCACCCATTGGCGTCTTACCAAGGCCAAGTGCAAGGGCAAGGGAAAAAGCGACGTATCCGCATTCCAGAGGGCTATGCGGTGTTCAGAGTGGACCTCAAGGACCTCCCCTTCCTACCCGTGATAGCGGATACAATCATTTTGGATGCGTCACATAGTCTATCCCTAATCAGGGCCTTGGATCCAGACTCTAAAAGCGCCTTGGACGATTCTGAGGTCCTTTCGCTCTGCCTGACCCATTTCACGTCCCAGTCGAAGGCGAAACAAGAAGCAATTGTTGAATACATGGCTTGCCATGCCAGCCGTATACGGAGGGAATTTTCTGAGGTTCTGGGAAGCATTTCATTCATTGTTGTCGGAGATGGATCTCTCCGACCCCCTCGCGAAGTTATCGATCCCAAATCCAATCTTCGAGCCCTCTACGCAGCAGGCTCTTGCTTTCTGCCACACCCCGATTTCGAAGAGGAAAACTCCTCCATCATTTCTTATCTCCGCAAGCTACATCTCATGCAGCGTGAGCTCTCCAACGACACCCTGCAGGAGCGTATCCGCTACATCACCACCACGCAGGATCAAAACTGCGCTCGTGAACTCGTGCTGGTCATATACATCACATCTTTCAAATTACCATCATCCCAGATCGATGAGGTCCACAACACCAAGTGGCTGCCTACGCCCAAAGGGCTGCGGAAACCAAACGAATGCCGAGACGATCCGTACCATCACAATCTCTTTGATCGCGTGCTCTCCCCTCTCGACGATGGTCTCCGAACCGACGACTCGTTCCGCGCAACGTTCTGCTGGGACCAGCCTGTTTCTATCGAGGTCATGTCCCAGCAGCTGCGCCACACTCTCATCGCAGCACAAGATGACGCGCACACCGTCGTGGGCGACGTCGTCCGAGAGCTGATGGAACGTCGGCTCTCCGATCAGGAAATACTCCGATTGAAGGAAGCAGTCGCAGGATACGGCTGGGTGCCTGTAGCTGAAACCAGCACACTAGCACAAACCGAGTATGCGGTCTTCTCTGGTGCGGACTCTTCTGTTGGGTTTCATCACGTAATGTTTCCGGGTACAAAGTCGTTGGCGTTTTTCACCCGGATGGGTTGTTCGATAAGGTAACGTTCCCCCTTCCCTTGATATGATGTCCTGACCCCCGTGGATGTCAAGGCCTTCAACGGCTGCGATTCTAACTCGACTCTCCGACCTCAAAAATGAGTCTCCGTCTCTTCAAGTTGCAAAGCAAGCACACCGCTTGTTGTCGCTCTTGCCAGACACCAAAGAATCGCTCATCAACCGTTCTCAAATACTTGTCCCTGACATCAACTGCATCCTTCGCCCTTTATCCTCTGTTTTTTTCAACGACATTGGGGACTACGCAATCTTAGCCGCTCTCGGCGACGATGAGCACATGGCACACGATGTGATTCACGCCTCCCTCGCAAAGTCCCTTTGCATGGGCACACTAGGCCTCAAAAATATCGACTACAAGTCCCTGGGAATCGACATGGGCGAGCAACTCACAACTACAATTGCTAACAAACTCAGGAGTTATACTCCCCGTCAGATTATGACAGAATTTATCGCCAACGCGTCAGACGCCGGAGCGACCGAGTTTGGGGTCATCATAGATGAAGTAATTCCACCTAGGAATAGGATCGTCTCCGGTGAATTGGCCGAGGTTATCAACGGTCCTTCACTTGTCCTGTACAACGACTCGGTCTTCACCGAGGCGGATTTCAAAGGGATTTGTCAAACAGGAGTCGGAGGGAAGAGCAGTAGAAGAGACAGTATCGGTCAGTTCGGCTTTGGAGCCCTGACCATGTTCCATTTGACAGACGTCAGTAACGTTTTTTTTTTCAACGACCCCTTGAGTTACCACGCTGATCGGCATCTAGTTTGCAACGATCGTTTCTGGGGAGTTCGTGTTCTTCATCGAACCTACGAAGCGACTTTTGCCAGTCAAAGATCGAGCGACTCTGTTAGTTCCCCTGCGACATGTGAAACAGTATGCATAAAGTCTCATGTCTCTTCCTTCCTTTGCTCAACGCGGAATGGACAACAGGATGTTTCCTGATCATGTCAAACCTCTCGACGGATTATGTGGCTTTGAGATGTCCTCTTCAGAGAATTACCAGGGTGTAGGTTTTTTTTATTCGATTCAGAAATATTCATTTTACATTGATTGAACCTAAAGACATTATTTCGTCTTCCGCTCCGGAGACATGTTGGAGACTGTTCCCTTGTAGAGGCTTGGGATATTCATCGTCTCCAAAAAGATATAATCAAGCCCTTTCAAGACAATGCACAAGAATATTTGTTGTTCACGTTGATACGTACAATCAAGGTCAACCACCGGACGTCTCACGGGACTGCATGCACCCGAATGATTTCCTCGGATCTCACAGAAGAGATGAACATAAACGAGTTTAAAACAAAAGTGTTTGACATCACCATCCACAGACGTGATGTCACTGAAACGCAATCTTGGCACGTTGTTTCTACTTCGCCTCCTGGCTATGAGGAGGTCTCACAGTTAACCAAATACCGACTGCGCTCGCCTGTCACGCTTGCTATTGCCGCCAGGACTGACATCGAAATTGACGCAAGGAAAGAAAGACGGCATGTGTACAAATTTTTCTCTTCGCTTCCATTGAGACAAAACCAACTCCCAGTCCATATAAGCGCGCCTTTCATCTTGTCTGACGATCGAAGGCAAGTTAGGTTGGACAATCTTGACCCGGCAGCGGCAAATTACAATCGATGGCTGCTTTCGTCAGTGATACCCCCCTTGTATCTGTTTCTATTGTCGGACTTGCTCGAGCACGAACATGACAATGTACCGTGGTGGCCAGGATACGGGTCTGACGAGGATGAATTCACCCAGCTCGTGACCTCTTCGTTTTACAAGACTTTGAAAGCGTCACATCAACGTGTCTTCTGGCCCAGTTACATGGCTGAGCCTGTCCCTTTGACCTCGGGAGAAGTCGTTCTCTTTAGCACTCTCAAGGATGATGATGCTCTTGATCAAGTTTTTGAACTTCTTGGACCGCCCGTTGTCTTGTTGCCACACTGGCTACTTTTTAAAGCGTGTGTTTCTGCCGGGCTCACGCAATTGAAGCCTGCATATCTTGGCGATCTCATCCGTCAATCTTCAATCAATCTCGCTGAACACTTAGAATTTGAGGAGCTGAACAAGCTGTTAACCTTCCTCGGACAAAATGCTGACGATCTTCTGGGTCTCCGTCTTCTACCACTTGCTTCAGGGGAATTTGGCATTATCGAACGCGCTAGCGGTGCATCTCAATCATACTTTACAGCGCCGGAAAGTATATATGCATTGTTTCCCAATAGTGAACATCTTGTTCACGCCTCATTCAAGCCTATGTCCGTGCTCTCACAGTTGCGGCAGACCTTTAATGTTAAAGAGATAAATGGCCCATCTTTGAAGCTTCTGCTTGCAACTGTGCTAGAAGAAACGACCATTGCCATCCACGATGCAAATGTGCAGGCTTGGATTGCATTATTCTGGAACAGCTTCGCTGGATTGTTAGTGGATCACAGAACCATCGACACCTTTCCTCTCGTACCAACAACCAGACCGGGAGTATATACCTCAATTAAAAATTGTAGAGATCATTCAGCCGTCGTTCTCAGTTCTCAGTACGAGGATGCATGGCTGTGGCCTACACTCGCCAGCCTTGGCCTTACAGTTGTGGAACGTTATTCGGAAAACCTTCCCCGTTACCTCAGAACAACCATACTCATAGGAACAGATTTTTCCTCATACATTCCCTTTACTGATTACCTATCAGCAATGGCCGCCGGACACCAAGTCGTTCTTAATTTTGGCAACTTAGACGGAGACGTTCAAACGCAGTTCGCACATTGGTGCCGAACGAAACTAGAATCGTCAGCCGGTTTACTTCCTCGTCTCCTCGCCTTTGCGCGGCAATTACCCCTCTGGCCAACCTATCAATTTGATGATACTACGATATATCAATCAGCAGACAGAGTAGCGGTGCTTCCACCAGGTATCCCCGCCCCTCTTGCTAGAAGATTCCTGCACATTCCTTTTACCCAATATTCACCCTGTTTTGTCACCTTGAAAAAAGAAGTTTTGAGCTTTTCGCAATTTTTCGGATCCCTGAACCTCCCTCACATTCTTTCAGAGAGTGACGTCGTCCCGTACAGGGAGCTATTGATCTTATTTCTCGAAAATTCTCGAAATATTCAATCGGTCGGAACGCTACGAGTTCCAGATGCAAATTCGTTCCTGCGTCACCCGCGGGAGCTCTACGCTCACGATCGTCTATTCATATCGTCATTTGCAGGATCCTCTGAATTTATTCTGGATTCATTCTTGGATTTGGAGCCTCGATTGTTAACTTTCGAGATGAAAAGAGAGGCCAATTTAGATGTCAACATGTTCACTGCGTGCGCTAATGCATTGGCCATTGCTAGCTCAGTATCTGACATTGTTCCTGAGCGTGCAAGAATAGTGTTCGAGGCGTACTGTGAAGTTCTACCTTTTCATATCAAATCGCATGAAAAATATCTCTGGACCACTTTAGATGGCATTCGTTTCATACCCCGTGACCCTTCTCGAAGAAAATCAGAAGTACCTACGGGACTGGACCCTGCCATCTATGCAAAACCACTTCCTGCGATCGTCTCTCCCAGCGAGGTCATGCTTCAAGAGTTCGAACCAATCGTATGGACACAGAGAGCCCATTTCCTCCATCCGCCTGGGGAACGGATTCATATCGCTAATCCTTCCTTAGGGCGCCCGTCATTCTTTGATGTAGTAAGGGTTCATTATCTTCTTGTCGAAGCAGGCTCTTATCTCTCTTGCAGCTTGAGCACTTGAAGACTCTCGCATTGAGGATTCTGCAAGACTTTCCTTCGAGTGGTCGTCTATGTCATGAGCTTACCAAGACATATGAATGGCTCAATGACAATTGTGATAAAGAGAACCATGCTAGTTTGCTTGTCACGCTCCATGCCGAGCCTTTATTCTTGAACGTTACTGATCCTTCGGAGTTTGCCACATGGGAATGGCATACGGCTGACCAACTTTTACTGAACGAGACAAGGCCTGTTTCCCGCTTTCACCCGGTGAGAGCGTTTCTGTTGCCATACAAGAAACTGCTTCGCGCAGCGGGTGTCAAAGCCGTTGTACATCCCGAAGTCCCGCCTTCGTCCGAGGGTCCTTCAGACTCTAATCAGCTAGCTTTGATTCGGAAAGCATTCCAGGAGATGCGGCAAGCTAGAAAACTTACTGACGTTAAGTTTGTAACCGCTGACGATGATGAGGACGAAGAAATCCTGCCCTGTCATCGCACATTCTTGGCAACTTATAGTTCATTTTTCTATGACGCGTTCACAAACGAGATGGAACCGGCTAATCTTGAGGCATCTGTTCGCAATCCTAAGACCCTAAATGTAGGAGAGTATTCGAGTCGTTGTGTATCGTGTGCTCTCGGTGAGGATGAGCTTCCACTTGAGTGATCTACTCTTTCTAAAATTGCTTGAAGATTTCGCTTACACAGGAACTATTGACATTTGTTCTGAAGATCTTCAGTTGATGATAGAAGTATTGGAACTCTCGGATTTCTGGATGATGAATAGGCTTCACGACGAAATACAGCGGCTTATAGTTAGCAAGAAGTTGATTAATGTTGAGACATGTCAGAAGAGTAAGCTTTCTTGGCCCTTCATTTGAATCTGTTCTGATGTTTCACCTCTCCGAAGTCGAAGAAACCGCACAGAGATATCAGGCATCATTCTTAATTCAACAGTGTAAAAAGTATCGGGAGCGCAACACACAGATTATGTAGACCTATCTGTATCGCGTTGCTTTGCAATATATATCCAGTTTAGCCTTGCCACGCCACAACGTGACTTTGTGTCACTCGAAGTCACACAGTCGTCATCGAAAACGATGTCATTAATGACGGTTGGGCTAACGGACGCCATATAAGCAATTGTCCTGTCTCAGGATGCCTTGCAATTCCTCATGGATAAAGCATCTTCTGTTCTCGCCGCTCTTGATGCCGGAAAGCTTCCTTCTACTCAACAGCTCAGTCAGTTCATTGACTGGCTTGACCATGTCGGCATTGCATCTATTGAACCATCGTCCTCGACAAATCTCAGCTCCCAAGGCCGTTTGCTAGCAAAACGTGTACGTCAGGTTCTTGAGGCTTATAAGAAGCTCGGGACAAACAAGAATGGTGAGTCTAGCTTGGCTCATCTCGGATATCTCTCATTTTCTGCAAGGTGATAATATCTTGCAAGAAGCTATCTGGCATTTAACTCAAGGTGATTTGGAAACTTCTGGTATTGACTCCGATCAAGCAAAGGCAGATCTCGCTGCCCTCCGCAAAGCTCTCCGAACACTTATTTCCATCATTTGGACTTCACTCTCTTCAGAGTCAGGTTCCCTCATCACTGACTTTGCCTCCTTCACGCGTCTCTCCCTCGCGGACGCAGCGGAACTCATTGAATCATCCGCTGCATCTGCTAAAGAGAGTCTTCGCAACATCGAACAGGGTGTGCAGAAAGGCGAGAGGACAAATATCACTGGGAGAGATAAGAAACGCGTTGAAGAAGAGACTGAAGATGTCAAAGTCCAGTGGGAGCATGGCATGGATGCCGTCAAAGGTGCTGGTGACTCTGTCATTGATGCCAGCCGCAATGTTTCCTCGTCCGTCAAAGAAATTTCTGAAAGGACATCCAATCGAGTCCATGATGCCTATCTCAAAGTTCGTTCTCCTTTTGCCTAATTTCACGGATCACTCACAGTTGCTGAAGATCTGCGAACGTGCTCGAAATGATTCCAAATATCGAGACGCGATTGAGACAGTCATATCTGTTTTACAGAAACGTGTTCATCAGACGCTTGACGCTAGCAAGTCCGGTTCCCTCGCCTCCTTCGTTAACGACCCTACCCCAGAACAACACATTCCCAAAGCTATGGATCTACTTCAAACGATTTTAGAGCGGCTCTCCTCCGTGTCTCTCGAACCTCTCATGGCCAAGGTCAGGATCTGTCTAAACACCGTTGCTGGCGACCCGAAGCTTCGCAAGTGGTTTGATGATTTTTTTGATCTCGCGCGCAAGAACCTAATTGTGCAAGGGTACGTTCAATCCGAGGAATCTAAGTTGAAACGCAAGGAACTGCGCTCCCGATGGAAGGCTCTACTCGACGAGGAAGATGGAAAGTGGTTAAAGGGCGTTAACGAGGTCAAAGCAGAACTCCAAAAATTCCAGGAAGGTTTATCCGCTGACAAGGACCTTTCGGCACTCAGAGATGCGCACATTAGACTTGGGCAAGATGCTGAACGGGGTCTCGTCGAGGCTGGCGATCAGGCCGAAACGGGTTTAGAAGCTCTTATGGAGCGTGCCACTTGGTTTTGGCAAGATCTCTTCCGCGTTTATATCCCTCGTCTTGTTAATTTCTTCGGCGATCTTCCGATCCCACGGTTCGTTGACCATTATCCTACCAGTATCTGCCTTACACTGATTTTTATCATGTTCAGGACTGAATACAAAGATACAGAGATTGAATTTGTCCTCGAAAACTTGGATATCTCCTCGCTCAACCTTTTACCTTCACATGTATACATTCGTAACATCACTGACGTCGACATCACTACTACCTCTTCTCCCACTGCCTCCGCCCACACGTCTGTAGGCACTCTGACTCGAATCAAAGTCGATGCCGTTCAGCTGTCTTTGAAAGACGTGTCGTTTTGGTATAAGGATCTTCAAGCATCCGCATTCTCCCCTGGCTCCTTTAGCGGTCTCCTCGCTCTTACACTCCCACCCCAAGGTGTCTCTCTTGATATCAAAGTCCGCCTCATTCCTCATACCATACCATCCTCTTCACCCGATTCTCGCGTTGCACGTGGGCATTTCCACGTCGTCGAGCACGTCCACGTTAGCATCAGTGAGGATGTTCAACTGGAAGTTAAAGAGTCTAATCACGGTGTATTGTTGGCTATGTTTAAGCCCATCTTTGTTCTGCGCCTTCGCGATGCCCTGGAGAAAACACTTGCGAATCAGGTACGAGCTGCTATCGAGTGGGCTGATGCTGTGGCATACGATGTCGGTCGTCGACGGGAGGTGTTTGAGGACACAGGTGCAGTTGGCGGTGGAGCATCTTTGCTGGCGGCTATTTGGAGTGAAATCGGACGAATCAAACGAGAGAGCACGCAGTCCGAATCGCGCGTGGAGTGGCGCGCAACTGGAACAGGTGTCATCGTCGAGCAGGCTGGGGGAAATATACAATTTGCTATGGGTGCGGAGCCTCAAATTTTGAGTGGGGATAAGAGAGGACCGCTAGGCACAGCTTCGGAACCGCTCGCAAGACGCGTCGAGGCCGTTGTTCACGACGCTACTGGAGTCAACGTCAGCGAATCCGTGGGGCAGATACAGAGCAAAGGGAGTGGCACCACGGCTCAAGTCAAACAGGCGGCCGGACACATTCAGGATCAGTTCAAGGGGCTTGCCAAGGATGGTCAGAAAAGGTTACAGACATTTCAAAAGGCCGTGGAGACGAAGAAGGTTGAAGAAGGAAAGAAGAAGGGGTGGAGGTCGCATGCATTTGATATTTAATTGTTGGATGTTTCGCCCATGTCCACTCTTACTTGGTTCGACTCCAGTTAGCTTATTTGAACTTATATGTAGCAAAAGGAAGAATTCAGGCTACGGTTTTTATTTGGATTTATGTTGAGGATAGTACCGCAATTACCTGTATAATCACAACAGATGGGAGGCGTAAAATGTCCTCGTCCTTTTCTGAACGTTCTTCTGCATGCCGTGATAATTGTCATAGTGTGAAAGAAACGCGAATTTATTCAGACAGAGAAATCTCACATTCTGACAGCGAGAAATGACTTTTTTTTGAAATCATGAACTTCCTTCTTGCCCAAATGTATGGCTTACAAAACCGTTTGGCACGAGAAGAGACAGTGTGGCAGAGCAATTCTTTCTCGCAGCATCCCATTAAGAGCATGCTCAATCCATACTTAGACTGCAGACATACATAAGTCGAGAGGTAAACCTTAGATCGGATGTACAAGACATGCGAGATAGATTGATAGGTATACATGTAACTGTAGCGGTCCGTGTTCGTTCAGATCGTGGTCATGCAAATTGTTTGTCTACCCATTGGCGAATTTGGACCATAATCTCACGTTTGACTGCTAACGGGAGGGAGGCTGTAGATCGGTACGGTCGTGTCAGCTAATTAATTTTGAGAGACGATTTACTTACTCTGAGCGATTGGAGAAACTTCGTCAAACAGTGTCTGGAAGGACAAAGGCTTCATTTCTTGAGCACGTTCTAGACCTAGAGTTGCGAAACCGCGACACAGAGGAAGGAATGACCAGACAAACCTTTACTACGATGACGCAGGTTATCAGTCCATCCTGCTTCGTTGAGTTTCGACGTGAGAGCAAACCTGATCCTATCATATGCTCTTAAGCAGAGCACGCAATTATGTGGTAGAAGGAATCACACCGATCCCACTCGCCACTGTCCACAAAACGCTGTTGGAGCTGGGTATACAGAGCGTCAACTTCTGAAGGTAATGTCGGCATCACGACTAGTTGAGCTGAAATGTGCCTCTCTCGGTAGCATGTACTAATGAGTCAAAGGCTCCTTGACGTACACTGGTATCGGAATCCCTCGAGTAGATGTTAAGACTTTGATGGTTGTTTGAGGAAGGTCACGTGGTGGTGTGAAGCGCACTTACGTTTCCAACTTTTGCAAAGATTCTCTTTCTCAACGTTTCAACACCGGCCATTATGTCTGCCCCAGAAAATGATCCTTTCTACCTGAGGTTCGCTTTTCTATCCACAATCATTCTCATATGCTAACTCATATTCTGCAGATATTAGTGCGTCTCAGTCGACGACCGACGGATTCCGACATCTCTGACTTGCGTCTTATACAGTACTGGTCATTCAGGCAAACATGGGCACGAATTCCTCGAGTTTGAGTATTCTCACGGCCGACTTCGATATGCCAACAATTCCAACTATCGTAACGACAGTTTGATTCGGAAAGAAAGTTAGCGCCATTGTCATTATCGAGTAACGCTTCATTTACTGATTTAATGGTCGTCAGTGTGGATTGGGCCTCTAGTCGTCAAAGAGCTTAAACGGATAGTTGAATCCAGTGAGATTACCAAGTGCGTTGATCCAAACCATTGATCAGGTCAGGCTCCTGATATAACTCGTATCAAGGGAAGACGACACGAACTGGCCGAAAAAGAACATTGTCGGGAAGCAGGAGCTTGAAATTCGAGTTGGAAATGATCATATTGCATTTGAGGTACTTTTTTGCATGCTCAGGAGGGTTCTCAGTCTCTAAAATATCATCCTCGTCACGCAGACGGCCAAAATCGGCTCCCTTGTGGACATTCAGGATAGCGAGGATCCCGAGGGTCTTCGTGTCTTCTACTATCTTGTACAAGATTTGAAGGTCATTATTTAATACTTTTCATTGCACGTTGGACTTACTCTATCCACAGTGCCTCATTTTCTCGCTTATCTCTCTCCACTTCAAGATCAAGCCTATATAATGTTTCTGTAACATGTACCTGCGTCTTTCTTTTGTTCGAATTGCGGATGAAAGCGATGGTTCGAGATTGCGTATTCTAATGTCAGTCTCTCTATCATCCTCAAAGAGTGAAGCTCAATGTCATGGAACTTCGTCAGCCTCGCCTACCGTTTCTTCACCGCCGTCAAGAAAGCTTGTAGCTTGTGTAATAGGTATGTGCCTTTGGTTTTGGGAAACGACTTGAGCTGATTTTTCACTCTCAGCTAACTCCCTGCGCTTTGAATAAATCTATTTTCTATACAATGCTTATGTCGTCCGGAAGGGAAATGAGGCTGTTTTCTTCGTTATGGACGTAATCTACTGAATCAGGCACACAAGTACCGACAACAAAGCATTGAGTACTCTTGGAAGATCTTAAGCGACTGATAAAGAGTGGGGGTTCAAGTTGTGCAGTTTACTTCTTTTTGGTTGATATACGATGCGGGCACACTGAAGGAAATCGCTCTTTATTAGCCTCATGAGCCAATGGAGTTCGTTACCGATGATGGTAAGGATCTTTCATGGCAAGCGGACGTTTGCAAACAACACCTCGATAGTTCTCTGTATCTTTTCTACGTTGAATGCGACATGTCCGCCACATCTTGCATTTCACTATATCAGGTTTTTAACTCAAGAAGAAAACTCGATAGGGGGTCGAATTAGACATCATATACATAGGGCATAGGAAAGAATTCCGAGCCGGTAGACAGTAACATCCCGAGGGGTGGCATTACCCACAGCTTGCTGCCTGGTATAAACGCATTTCATCGACTAATTCAACGATCGTCACAACTCCATCCTGAATCTCGCTGAGCAATCCATGCCTAGCCCGTAAATACACTGCATAAGTTTCTATAGAAACCATAGTTACTACCTGAAATAAAAAGAAAAACGGGATCGACGCCAACGATCTTTTGCATACGCCACAAATCATAGTCTCAATACTCCCAACCTCTCTTTGAGCGGAAGTGCCCGGTGCGCATGTAGCCAAGTTGAAGAACACTTGAGTGTGTTGAGCTCCAACACATCCAAGAAATTTAAATATCTCCAGGGTTGCAATAACTAGCCCCAGGCATTCATCCCTAGGGATTCCGAACATTCCTTCAACTCGTGAATTTTTTCGTTGCGGTTCGTGATATACACTCTGTGAGAGGATGAAGATCTCAATAGCGTCATAACGGCACTGACGGAGGGTTCGTGTGAGCTAGTCAGGCATCATAAAGAGGTGGCGCGCGCTTTAACTGTTTTTTTCTCAGCCCAGGCAGTGGTCCGTGCGCATGTATTAGTCTCTCACTCTATATTCATCTCCGACGCCTTGTTATTTCACCCCCAGAAGTTGACGGGACCGTGCTCCTATCAGGACCCTTTCTCAGTACATTTCTTCTCATCTTCATGAGCTCCAAGCTTGATATTACCTGGAGACGCTGTCAATAACAAGGTTCCAGGTTTGAGAAGCTGTCTAGTGGTATATCATCGAGGGAGAATATTCCTGCATTGACTAGTCAATGGCGTGGTCCTTTGTACTAAACTCGCTAAACCTCACTGCTGACAAGTCCAAGGATCTATTTGGGTTTTTCACGAGTCATAGCAAGCAGGTATTGTTGAGCAGATGGCCTGACGTTAACATGAGTCAAGATCTTCATAAAGCGCTCGTTATATCGACATCGGAATAGTGGGGGCCATCCGTCACGGTCACGATGCCTTGGGCCTACCATCTGGGCTTGTGTCACAGTGGATGTTCAGCAGTCCAACAACATACTTGCATTGGCCTAGACGAATGGCATGTATTACTTCGATAAAGGCATCAAATATAGTAACATTCATTTAATTGAATGCTATGGCAAATAACATGAGTTTACAGAAAGTACAATACAGAGATGAACGTGACAATGGTGGTAGTTGAGGCATGCATGGATCATACTGCAGCACAGTTACTATGTGTAGGACAAGCAAGATTGAGTGGAAACTAACATCAATGACGAGGTTGAGGTCACTAAGACACTCATTAAGCACCGAAACCGTAAAGAGTGCGGCCCGAACGTTTGAGAGCGTAGACGACGTCAAGGGCGGTCACGGTTTTACTGAACGCAAGAACGAGTAAGACAACGACAGCATCAGCAGAGGAATAGGTATTCACCGTTTAGCATGCTCAGTGTAGGTGACTGAATCTCTGATGACATTCTCCAGGAATATCTTCAGCACTCCACGAGTCTCTTCATAAATAAGACCAGAAATACGCTTGACACCACCACGACGAGCGAGACGGCGAATGGCAGGCTTTGTAATACCTAAGAAACAGCAATGGCATATATCAACACCCATAACCCCAAGGCACTGGTCCACATGAAAACATACCCTGGATGTTGTCGCGCAAAATCTTACGGTGGCGTTTAGCTCCGCCTTTCCCAAGACCCTAGACCCAAGGTAGATGTGTTAACGTGTCGTGCAAGTTGTGAACATGCAAGAGGTCCAGCTTACCTTGCCACCTTTACCACGTCCGGACATTGTTGTGCTCGAAGGTAACTAGAATGTAAGTCTTGAGGTGTTGTTGAGAAGCGCGAGGCTGATGGTAGTTGTGGTTAGAGAAGAAGTCCGTTTGTTGATCGCCAGGCGCGCTTAATTACCTTTGTTGCGTGCTTATTTGTATCTATTTACGTGCTTGCACGTGCCGACGCGTCTCCATCTTATCTTATCGTGACTGGGGTTTTTTTTTCGACACATCTGTAATCTGTATAGCATGAACTCAAAATTTGGACGAGTGCATGCTTCGACCAACACCAGCAGTGCTCGCGAAGGCAAAGTCATCGTCCATTGCATGGCTTTCACGACAACTTCGTGATCCATATGTTAAACAGCGTCTCTCTGACCCCCGTTCTTACCGTTCTCGTTCCGCATTCAAGCTACTTGAAATTGACAACGCCTGCGGTAATTTTCTCACTAAACCCGACATCAATGCCGTCGTCGATCTCGGTGCTGCACCAGGAGGGTGGAGTCAGGTAGTGGCTGGAAAGCTGGGATGGGAACAACCCAGCCCAGAGTTTCCAACAGGACAGACAAACCAGTTGGACGTAGTCCGGAGAGTTCCAAAGTCTCGAGACTCAGAAGAGCTCTCATCTTACGACCCACTTAACATTGACGATATCACCAACAATAAGTCTAAGATGGGTCGTGCAACCATCGTTGCTGTGGATCTCTTGCGAATGCAGCCCATTCATGGTGTGCACTGCATCCAAGCAAATTTTCTCTCACAGGAAGCAGAGATATTCATTCGTGACTTGCTGAGCATTAACGGTAACCCTGAGGCCAAAGTTGATGTTATTTTGTCCGACATGGCTGCCAACACTTCTGGCAATCACACCGCCGACATTGAGTCGAGCCTCGACATTTGCCATGCTGTACTCGAATTTGCAAAACGGCGCTTGCGAACCGTACAGGAAATTGGTCGATCGCGTGGAGGCGTCCTTTTGTATGTTTCATCGTGCCTCATCTCTCACTCTACTCACTCGGACCTCAGAATGAAGCATTTCCAAGACCCTTTGCTACATAAATTCCGCAAAAAACTACTCGAACCGTGCTTCAATGATGTAAAATTTGTCAAACCCGATTCAAGCCGTTCTGAATCGAGCGAGGGTTACTTCTTATGCCAAGGTTGGCGAGGGGTCAGTTAGACATGCAGACTCAGAACTTTGTCTGTGCAACCCAAGATAGGACACAGTGTGCCTCGATTTGACTCGTCCACCACGTTGAGTCATTCGCAACTTGGGAGCGGCAAGTTAAGCGTGGGATTGGCACGCATTTCGAGGTTGTAACTTACACGCTTGTTGTAAGTATGGAGATTACTAGTCGTCGAATCCAGTGTTTTTCCACACCCTCCTTTCGGAAGCCCGTGGATTCCCTTCCCAAGAAAACTCACCAATCACTGCACTGACAAGGTTTATTATTGGCTCATGACCTAAATTCTACTTTTGGCAAAGCCTTTCTCCGATAGCCTGTTTTTGTCTTGGTGCTTCTGTCTGCTGTTAAAGCCAAACTGCATCCCGGCCATGATAGAGATTGAGGAGCCACGAAACGATGCCAAGTCGCAGCCCCCGAGCGAAGTTACATCAATCGACTCTGGCCCCCCGGATGGAGGATTACAGGCGTGGTTGACCATCCTGGGTGGTTGGCTTATGTATTTCTGCGGTTTGGGGTAAGTGAATCTACCTCTTGTGTTGCAACAATGGGTCTCATTTGGTGTCAGGTTCTTTAATTCCTATGGGTTGAGTGCAAAGCTCATGTTTGCTTGTGTTCTGATGATTTAGCTTTCTGCAGTGTCTTTCAAGGTATGCCATCCTGCAACTCTTGATTCTACGGCAAGTGTCAAGGATACTTTTAGACTTCTACGTGCGAGAGTTCTTGACAAACGATACACCGTCCAAAATTGCGTATGTCTCCTCTTTTATGACTTGCTTAGGAGAAACTGATGCAACTGCTCTTATCCAGTTGGATTGGTGGCTTTGAAATTGCCCTTCAATACCTCCTTGGCATCCCTGTAGGCATGGCCTTCGATGCAGGGTACTTGTATGTCACTACTCCATATTCCCGCGCGAGATTTTTCTGCACGTCATTTCATATAGCCATCATCTGATGATCGGCGGCTCCTTAATATATTGCTTCTCCCTCTTTATGGTATCCCTCGCACAGCCCGGACAATACTACCAAGTCAGCCTAACCAACCAACAGTCTAAGTTGCATGATTGCTCAAGAGTCTGTAGGTCTTCCTTGCACAAGGTGTTGGGATGGGCCTCGGGCTCGCCATGACCTTCCTTCCGGCGCTCACCGTCGTCTCGCGCCACTTTGACCGACGGCGTGGCTTTGCTATCGGCATCTTGACCTCTGGTATTCCTCTCCCTCTTTCTACGCTGACTCGACTGACCTGCAGAACGATAAATCAAAGGTGCTTCCATTGGAGGCCTCGTGTTCCCCATTATGTTGAATAAACTCATATTCGGACCCCAAGGCTTTGCGCTTGGGGTGCGTGTCACGGCAGCTATGATTACTGGCCTCCTTGTCATTTCGAATTTGTTGATGCGCACGCGGAAGCAGTCACCACGAATGGAAAATGCTAGGTTGGAGCGGGTGTCCGTAAAGATGCTGTTCATGGATATTCCATATATGATTTTCATCTTTTCGTAAGCTGTATTCAACCATCTGACTCTGTTGATGCGACGCAGAACTCCAGAGGTGTACTGTTAACTTTGGGCATTTTCTATCCAAGTAAGTGGACCTTACCTATAGCCGTGGTCGTGGATGGAGCTGACAACTCACACCATTCAGTATTCTACTTGCAACTTTTCTCGGTGAAGCATGGAATCGACCAGAACCTCGCCTTCTATACCGTGAGTCCCCCGTCTCACTCCCAATCACTTCAATTACACTTAAATACTTAGGTTTCGTTTATTAATGCAGGTGGCTTATTCGGGAGGCTGATCCCAAATTTTCTTGCGGACAAGGTCGGGAGCTACAACGTGCTTATCCCTACATCCTTCATCTGTGCCGCATCTGTATTCGCAATCCTCGGTATACGCAACGCCGCCGGCGTGATCATTGTAGCACTCATTTATGGGGCAATGAACGGTGCACGTCAGTGATGTCCTTTCTCATCTAATTTTAATCTGTAAGGACTGATATGTGGTTCCACATAGACACTTCAGTCACTCCAGCCGTTCTATCTGACATTTCTAACGACGTCAGCGAAGTTGGGTGAGTCATGCGCACTTCTTTAATTGGTTTTATTGAGATACATGTCAGGATTCGTATGGGAATCTATTTCACTTTTATGGGTATCCTTTTAATCTCTATTGCCGCAAGCCCTATTCTGATAACTCATGCAGCGGTTCCTGCGCTCTTTGGACAACCAATTAGCGGTGCCCTCCTAACTGCAGATTTTTTTTGGTGGCGTGGTACCGTGTTCAGTGGCGTGTGCCTCTTAGCGGGTGCCATTGTTGTTGTTTACAGTCGGTGGCTATTCCTGAAGAAAAATGGACAAGGCCAACGAGGGCTATCTGTACGTCATGGCACCGTTCTAGATACCAACGTTACCAGGACGAAATGAGAAAAAGGAAACCTTGACGTTTTAGCATGTAGAACACATCACAGAGAAAAAAGATCGACATTGCACAAGCGCCTTTGAACAAGTGAAAATGATATTTCTTGTATATGATACAAAGCGCAGATACAGGAGCATAAATAAACTTGGTTATTTTATATGAATAGGATGGCTGCAAGCAGGCAAATAGAGAGATTGACTAGATGAGTTAATCAACCCACGACGGCCGATAGGTTATAACTTTAAAAACTTACGAGAGATCAATCAGAAAAGATGTAGCCGGTCACTCCTTGATCAACCCAACCATTCTTCTTGGCGCTAGACCTCTCCGACTCAGATGTCGTGAAAAAATGATTTGATTTCTCGCGATTGAAAAGTCGGTATAGAGGCGATCCTCCGCAACGATTGCCAGTGAAGAGATAGCCAGCAACACCCTTGCTCTGGAACCCGTACTTAGCAATAGCTCTGGCCCGCTCGCGGGAGCTAGTGGTATAAAGGTAGTCGTTGGTCTTGGCCTTATAGAGAGCATAGAGGGGGGTGGTGTCGAAAGCGCTAAAATTAAAGAAGAAGCCCACGGTATCGTCCGCTGGGAAGGGGAAGGAGAGGTTTCCGGGTCGGACGAAAGGACTAGCTTGTTTGCGTGTGGGACAACGTTTGGATGAGCCACCACTACCTCCACCACTTCCACCGCCGCTGCCTCCTCCGCCGCTGCCTCCTCCGCCTCCGCCGCCACTTCCGCCGCCCCTTCCACCGCCTGCACCGCCTCCATTTCCGCCATTGGCACCACCCTGCCCTCCTCCTCCACCGCCACCATTGTTACTCGGGCTAGGACCTCCGCTGTTGTAACCTCCTGGCTGTCCTGGCTGTCCAGGTTGTCCAGGTTGACCTCTTTCTCCATTCGGACCTGTACCGGGCTGCCCTCCTTGGCCAGGCTGACCAGGCTGACCAGGTTCGCCTTGAGGTTCGCGAGCCTGAAAATAGGGTAGAAAAAGGATCAATGATTTAAAGAGGTCTTCTCACCTCGAGCTCTTCGCGTACAGCAAAATGGTGCCCTTCGGGGGAGAGTTCAGCAACGCCGGCAAGGGCACAACCCACAAGGGTAGACAAGAGTAAGAGATTGAACTTCATGACGGCGGGGGATGAACAACTGGAAATCAGTCAATTTGACGCTTCCTTTTAGGCATGAGAAAGGGGTCTGGGGTCGATATAGAGCAAAACTTATGACGCATAGGCGTCATGGAATTTGGAGACACACTCATGCTCGAAGACGAGTCGCAGATAATTCAGAGTGAAAGGGGCCGAAAATGAGATGCTGACACAATATTGTTTGGGATCAGACGGCTTATATTGGCCGCGATTCTGGAAAACTACGCAATCACCAGACAAATCTTCCAATTACCCATGCAAACGACCCAAAAATAATGAGAAACCTGATGTTGACTCCCCTCCTTTTGAGGAGTTGTTTGACGCAGTCAACTCCGTCATTTAACTCATGATATCGTTTTGCCTGAAATGGAACGGAAACGAACCAGTTGGACTACTGTATTGTGACCCAGATTGGGTAGTTTCAGAATCGCGCCCGGCCGTCTGGTCCCAAAATATATTGCGTCATGAGCATCTCATTTTCAGCCCCTTTCACTAGTACACCGATTCATCTGCGAATCATTTCGCTTGAGTCGCGCCATTCCCGTTCTATGTTTGTGGAAACTACCCTCAGGGGAATTGTTCCACTTGCGTCCTCCTTTCTCAGTCTACTCGTACACGCAATTGTCACGACTTCATTTGTTCCGTAAAACACTCCCTTAACCAAATCAAATAAGAATAGATAATAAATACAAACTAAATAATTCTACAAATCTGAAGTGTGCGAGTGCGACTTGATTTCTCGAGGACGGTCCGTCGGTAACTTCCGACGATAATACATTGTCAGTTCCGAGCTCTGCTTCCAGATGTACTGTCGGACGACAGCAAGGCTCATGTTTAGATGCAACACGACATCATTGCACAATATCTCAAGTTCGTCTTCAACACGGGGCTTCGGTTGCGCCTTCTCAAGGGGCTCTTCCCCAGGACGAGACAAAAGCTTCTCGAGCTTTTCTTGAACCTGAAATAATTATGAGGAGTCTTTCTACTACGCACAATATCATACTCACATGGGCGGCGAGCTTGCGAACTCGTAGATACCGACTGGAAGTCAGTTTTGATTGAGTACTAATGAAGCGTAGTCAGCATTCAGTACTCGACGCAAAGAACAGATACCATACGTATTTAGAAGTTCCGGAAGTTGATCCTCTCCATCTGGCATTGGACATGGCAGCAGGACAAAACTAATTTTCTGGTGAGGAGGGATGGTTGGTATTTTGTTGAGTAGCAAATATTCCAATAACCACAGAGGCATAGCTCCTTCCAGAACCTGGACATCATGCTTGGTACTTGCCACTGTTCCACGGTACACGGTCAGGTAACTGGGCAAAGCCTCTTCAGATATACTAATTGCAGTATTGGGAGGGAGCGCGTATGTCGGGATCTCAGAAGAAGATGGAGGACTGATTGGGCCAGACAAGATTGCTTGCGTTGGTGATTTCACAATATTCATATCAACTGTCCGAGGCGCACCCTAAACTGTGTTTGTCACTACAGACTTTACTCGTATTCTGAACACACCTCTGGAGCAGTCGTCAGCGCAGTCGAAGGAGCAAATATACCCATAAAAGGAGTAATAGAAGCTTCATTCGGTAGTCGTCGGGCCTTCCCAAAGTTCTTCCAACGACCCATGATACTACTTTGCCCCGAACCCAAGTTCCCAGAATAGTCGTCAGTAGAAGCAGGGACAGGGCTTTGTCCTGGAGCCGAAGGTTGGCGTCCACGCATAGTGGAGTAATCACCGACACTAGTACCACTTGTCGAGAGCGGTGCAGAGTCGTCCTCGTCAGTAGCCATTTCCTTGGTATGAAGGGGAATCAGAGAAGCCATCAGAGGCGATGATCGTGTCGGAGGCGCTGCTGTGGGTGGCAAAGCTGGAACCATATACGGTGATCGTACAACAGGGCTGTTTGTGAACATGGCCTCTGGCTTCCGGCTATGAGCGTTATTAGCCCTACTCAAACTTGGATTAAGTACGCTGTCGGGTGGACTTTCGCTTTCCTGGCCTCTATGCATTCGTTGCTCCTCGCGAATGAACCCTAAAAATAAATTTCGGAGCACCCATTTACCGAGGTTGACTGAATGAATGGACATTAGAAAAAACAAATCCACGACGGAGGTCAAAAAGCACACACTCTTCGATTCATCATTAAATCGTCGATCATTCGCGTAACCAACTTCGTCTGCATAGACCTCTGCTTCAAAGCACTTCTCTGTCAAATGTATTGTCAACACGCCTGCCTTCGTATCCGCCATGGCCCAATGCGAAACAACCGCCTCGCCCTCTATCCTTTCTCTAACAGCCTCCAGCACCTCTCTTGGACTATGTTCCTTCTCACCCCCGCTTCCACCTGCCCAACTTCCAGTATGGCTGATCGCTGCCACATCCTCCCTAGAAAATCGACCTCGACATATACCACGAACAATATCCCACACTGCAACTTCCCCTGATGTGTCAATCGTAAGCACATGTACCCTGTCATTCAGTATCATCGAGCGGACAAGCCCATGCTCCCCTTCAAGGACATCCTCGGGCCTCGCTGTCAGCGGGACAGCATCGCTAGCAAGCTCACGTTCCTCATAGTCCGCACGGGCAGTACTCATTGGGTGCAGGACTTCCTCGGTCCTTGAAATCCGCATCCGAGGCTTGGATGTCGGGAACGTTGAAGAGCGGATTAGTACCTGGCGTGGTATTGACTTGATCGAGGCGGCTGAATAAAGCGTCGCAACTTCCGGATCTCGTCCTCGTCCAGACGAATAGGTAAACACCTCGTTAGGTGATATAAGGCGCACGAGACTTGCAAATGGAATACCGTGGACCTGCATCTCATCTCTTTCGAATGGTGGCGGCCAAGTATCAGACGCTAATGATTGCATAGAGGGTGCCATGGAACCGCTCAAACCGTGTGCCGTAGGAGGTCGAGTGCTCATCTCCGAGGGGAATTGGCTAAAATAAGGCGAAGATGACTCGCTCCTCCCGTAACGATTCCGATCAGGGTCGAGGACCGTGTTGGACGACGCTCTGACGGACCGCCGCTGGGGAACAGACCAACGTTTAATATTTGAATGACCTGATGCTGTCCACAAAAGGTTGTCATCCATGACAACAATCTTGTTGATTCCATCGGATGAAGGCGCGGAGGGGTCCCCATCTTGACAGAGCAGGATACACTCGCCCTCGGAAACATCTGAGCAACCCTCAACATCAACTCTGCACACTAAACCTGATCTATCCCCAGAATAAAACACCTCTAATGTCGGGTGCGGGGAGTAAAGTGACCAGACAGATTCAGTGTGGTGGGTAAACGTATGAAGACACCTCTGTGTAGACAAGGACCATAGTTTTATCGATGCTGAGACACAATCAGGTTGAGCCGGTGGCGATCACGGGACACGCACCATCTGCAGAACCAGTCAACAGGTACTTTGCATCCTCCGACATTAACATAGCGCGTATATTGTCGGTATGACCGACTAATTTGCCGGTGCGTCTGCCCGTTCGCGGATCCCATAATCGGATGACACGTTCCGGAGAGCCAGAAGCAATTGTAGTGCCAAATGGATCAGCAGCGATGGCATAAATAGAGGACTTAGGGGCATTGGTATCGGGGGGGCTGAACGTGACAAGGGGGTCAACTTGACCTTCACGCGTCAAATCCCAGAGTTTAATGGTACGATCGAAAGATCCTGATGCTACCCAGTTCTGTTCCCTGCTGTGGGTCAGGCAGCGCACATAGTCGGCATGCGTTCCAATTGTCGTGGGATACGGTGAGTTGGGCAAGTGAGGGCTCCAAGACTTGATGGTACCGTCCGATGAAGCAGAGATTACTGTAAGGTGTCGGTTGATACAGCATAAGTCAGAAGCATAGTGGTGTACCTGTTTGCTGGTGATTGCACAATAGTATATCATTGATCCAGTCTGAGCTGAACTGTGCACACTGTCGAAATGAGGTTGCCTTGTGAGAAAGATTTAGTAACGCGCAGCCTCTTAGATCTTGGTTACTGGACTAATCACCTTTCCAGGTTTATATGCAGCCAGTTCGGTCTCCCACTGTTTCTCGTATGGTATCACTTGCGAGTTAATCTTCTGACGTCGTCTGTGGTAAATCGTCACGTCCCCCAAAATGTCACCATCACTCTGAACCAAGTCGTCTACTTCGTCCTTGTCCGCCCATCCCGTCATAGCCTCCCAGTCTCTCCACTTCAGACTACTATTATGTGGAACCTTGCGTTTCTTCATAGATATCCCCAAGTCCCATGAAATGACCAGACCATCGCGTCCTGCCGAATACAAGATCCCTTCTGGCGCCGCACGACCAACGAGCTGCGTAGATGTATCTAATGCTAGCGACGAAATCCCTAGCCTATGCCGAGGATGCTTGGTCGACTTATGCGGTTCCACCTCGGTTGTCTTTCGCAGCGGGATGAGTAATGGTCCTGTTGATCCCAGTCGCGATGTTCCATGAGGAGGTAGTTGAAGACGAGGAACGGACTCTACTGGTGGAGGTATCACATATGACACCCGCCGTCTTTGTTGAAGCATTCCCATCTAGAGAACAAGATACTCGTTTTCATAAAGCCTTGAAGAATAGTAATAAGAGAAGACATAGACATAATCTGATCGTAATGAGATTGATCAATAACAACACCAAACTCTGACTCCTCCTGGAAGACGTTGGAAGCGCTTGGATGGATGCTCTTTACCTTATATCTTCTGTCCTCTGAAAACCAACGACATATGTGTGAAGAAACAGTGTGTGTCACGGACTTTTAATTGACCTAAGTGCCGCAGAAACGTGACTTTGTATCGATTATTTGATCGCATTCTCCATCGTACTCTCTTCAGTGTCCTTATTGCTCCTCAATGCATACCGCCTCGATGCAATTCTCCCTCTTCAAAGACTGCATTGCGAAGCGGATTCTCGCTCACTCAGAAATGCGGGGACAAAGTCAGGACTCGACAGAACTCGATGAGTTCTCCTCCTACCTTGCTGCAGAATCTTGGTCAACTCTTCCAGAGTCCATACGTACCGCGACATATGAGTCGCGTTCATCTGTTCCTAGCGATGTAGAAGATATACCCCTTGACAACACTTCTGTCGCATTCACAGACACTCTGATTTCATACGGATTTGCTTCTGATTCCGACGACACACTAAAGTTCTTAAAGACAGTTCTTGTAGACTATATTGCAGACACATGTGCTCCCCCTCCTGCTTGGTCTTCAACGCGAACAAAACATTGCGAGATATGCGAACGTGAAGTTCCCTTGACGTATCATCACCTCATTCCTCGATCTACACACGCCAAGGTTTTGAAGAAAAAATGGCATCCAGAAATGATGATCAACTCCGTCGCATGGTTATGCAGGTAACGATATTTTTTGGAACTCAACAGAGACAGTTAAAATCCATTGCGTCTTTTCTAGGCCATGCCACTCGGTAGTCCACCACGTCACTACCAACGAAGATTTGGCACGTAACGACTTCACTGTGGAACTACTTCTTGAAAGAGACGACATCCAGAAATGGAGAAGGTACGCATCAAAGCAGCGATTTGGCGTTCGGCGAGGGTAGAAAAGAGATTCTATGATGGCGATGTAGTGCGAGTCTAGGTATTTTTTTTAACCTGCAGCGTGCTTAAACCTTCCTATTTGCAGATGGTTATAGACTATCCAGCCAAGCCGGCATTCTTGTCCTTTTGTATACCGTTTCTTTATTCATAGTATAGGAGTAAGCATGTGGAACACTCCGTAGTTCCGTACTATTATGAGTTTTTGTTCAGCTCTACCAACGAAACGGTCTCATACATACACTACAATCGCGAAACGGATCTTCCTGCGGTGTCATGGTCCACGAAGCACTCAGTGAGTCATTGAATGCGCTTTGGGTTTAGTCTCCGGGTTTGGGTAACATGATAATTTCAATTGGTCAAGATTGTACTTTTGACCTGGTCAACTTGAACTTAACTGGCATGGTCACGATTTCTCGTATGTGCCAAAGCACTTGAACATAATCCTTCTGAAACTCGTTCTTCTGATTCAGGATGAAAGAAAAAGGTCCTCAAGCGAAATTGTTTGGAATGAGACATTAAGAAGTTCCATGAAGTCAGGAAGTACGAGCAAATGCTGCCATGTGCCTTTTGGGTACAGCGCTGCTACTGCTCAAGGACGAGCGCCAAGTATGATAAAAATCTATGTCGCACTTGAAATCAGGATTATATATGGTAAGTCGGCCAGTACTTTGAAGTAGGAAAGGAACTGTTGTGCCAGGGTAACGGATCTCGATCAACCCTCGGCACTCAGCGCTTAGATCAACATCACTTCGTGACGTCACACACTTGGACCTCGTTCATCTGGCATCCATGTCCGACAGTCTCCAACTGAGAAAGCGAAATAGCTCGACGGCGGGCGACTTGCCTCCTCCGCAAACACAGAAACCTTTGAAACCAGTCTCTCCGCCCCTTTCCAATACACGCCTTAATCGACTCATCTATCTCCTGATACTGCTCACAGCCCTATTGAGCGCGTACTACTCCTATCGTGTTGTTCAGCTCAAGACAGAACGTGGAGGATGGTGGAATTTGGCCCTTGGACGACGTTCACCATGGACGCGGACGCGTCAAGGCGAGACCTCATCTTTCAGCAACATTCGCAAGGGGAAAGCAGCAGCGCCGATTTATGAGGAAGACAGCGTGGAGGATAAGATCAACGCATTGGCGCGAGCCCTTGGAATGCCCTCAAAGGACTTGGCCTCGGCAATCGCTGTTGCTGTCAGAGATTATGTTCCGCCTGCAAGTCTTTCTTCCATCGCTGCCAAGGAGACTGGAACGGCAGTACAAGCAATGCTTCAGGGAGAAAAGTCGGGGGAGGCAGATTGTCAATCCACCGGAGTCATAGATAATGTGGTTGGAGGGATGGACACTTTTGTTGGTATGGAGGAACCTACTTGATCATAAAGTGTACAAGTTTGAGCTTTATACTTCAACTTTGTTGTGGCGTTATTAAAGTACTCGAAACTTTGGCATAACTTATGAGATCTTTCATAAACCAACAACGGTAAAATCAGTCAGTTCAGTATTCAGCTCTGTGGAATATGACATATACATGCGGACAAGAACAAATTGCACTGCTACCTAGACTCATATGCATAGATTCGTACATTGCAATAAATAGCATCCAAGTGCCCATGAAGAATTCGAGAGTTGAGAGTAGCTGTGTTCCTTGGTCGAGAAATGATATAAATTCATTGATAAGTAAAGATGTAACTAGGCAGAAAAGAACTATCAGGGATACCAGAAATGATAATATCTGCGCCACGGAAATCCTCATGAAAGGTTGGCAAAAAGAGGCCGGCATAACGAACAACCATTATAGCCGAGGTAGATATCGCAATAGAAATATACTTGACATGGGCAACCACAAGAAGTTGTACAAAGTAAAAAAACCATCATAATTGGGACATATGGTTGTCTAACAAACTCGCGGACCCAAATCTCCCACATTTGTACTATGGATGAACTCCACGGAAGCCGTCATAGAAAAGCTTGCATAGAAAAGCTAGCACAGTAAATGAACAGAACATAAGAGTTGTGAGTAGGTCCACAGATTCTTACAGGCACACTTGTGGCACGACATCTATTCTGATCAAGGACTGGAGGATACCAACTGCCGTAAGTCAACAACATTCGGTGTGTCCAAGCTGTCAGCTCTATGAACCTTACTCGTTGAACCTTGAGTATATCATGAAACGCTTGCAGTGCTCTTTGTAACTTAGGAGTCAGCCCGGGGTAGTAAAGTGTGCCTTCCGCGAGAATCGTTTTGAGCATACTATATCCGATCGGAGGAGTGGCGTCAAATAAATCAGCTATTCGGCATAGCAAACTTTATAACAGCGTCATCCACTAAAAATTTGAGTGCAGGTACACGAGTCCTTGCATTTAGAATCTTTCAGAAATTGAACTGCAAAAAGCTAGGAATTTCCAATAACCATAGGCATTATAATGGCGGCTGCTACGAGACAACTAGTATAGATATGCTATTAATACTGATCCAGGTTAATAAGAGTAAAGAATAATGAATGTAAATCTCTAGGGTGTTAAATACTAAATATTAATAAAAATGCCTGCGAGTATACACTTAGCTATAATTATAGAGGAGACGGATATTAGACATATGAAGATTCATTACGATTATTCCCAGACTTCCGGTGAAAAATAGCTGGTGAGTTCCCATTCGTAATTTTTCTTTAAAGCAAAGGTCACATAATTGTGAATTCCGGGTTTGTCTTGGAGACAGCGGTGATTGCTAAAGTTCTGTATTAGATGTATTCAATGAGAGAGCTCCAAAAACTCACTAAGCAGCAGAAACTTCTTTTGCAACCCAACCGTGATCGTGATGTCCCCGCCCAGCAATGGCGTAAAATTTTTCCAAGGCTTCGGCGATCACCAGATCATTCGCGCAATACCGCCTGTTTAACAGTCAGTCAACGCGTTCGGAATAAATATCCATGAAACACGAACGAGACGGGTAAGTACACCTTGGGTAGGATCATTTCACTACCAGGAACGAGCGAATAGTAATATAGAAGCCCTCCGGTAGGATGGTCGGCACTTCGGCGATGGTAGGTGTCGTCACGATTAGAATACTGGAGTCTGAGGCCTTCGTCAAGGTCGCGATTGCTCCGAGAATGCGCAAAAGGAAATAGGAGGTTCCACAGCGTCTCCAAGCAGGACAAGACAGGGCCCATTTTGGGGGAATCGAGTCTCCCAGCGAGGGTGAAGGCGTGCCGCGCATCGTACCAGGAGGTTCCGCGTGACGGGCGACAGTACATCTGTGAAGCGAATGTTGACGATTTCGACCAGAGCTGGATAAATATTATATACCTTTAGGCGATTCGCCTTGTTGGATACACAATCCATTGAGAGAATCTGGAATTTGGGCTTTAAAAGCATGTTCGACTCCTCTGAGTATGATATCATCATATTTAATGATTTAATCAAAGCTGGGTTGAGGGTCATAAGGAGGGAACGCAAAGGTTTGTAATCAACGTCCCAAAGTCGCATACTTGGGTTGACTGAGGCATCAAAACGTCGACGCGTGCAGGGAATATAGTATGTCTTTAGTATAATCTCTCCAGATCGTGTGAAATCAAACCCTTCAAAGGTTCAGGCTTAATTATAGGAAGTCGCTATTAGGGCAGAAACCACGCTTACCAACAAAAAAGCGTTTCGTGTCATCTTCATCTGTCCCGGAATAGAGGAATCGTTCCGTGATCATAGACCAGTCCAACACCCCCTTCTCGCATTTCACGAGGCCGAGACCGCCTTTTGAAGACGTTAGATATCTGAGAACCTCAGGTCCTCGCAATAGTCTTCCCGTACGCGGATCTCTGAAACGACATCAGTGCCTGATGAAATAAGGTTCTACATAGACTATAGACAAACTTACATGGGCTCTATGGCAAATCGCACCTGTCGGCATGTGTTGCCATCTTCAGACTTCACGTTACTGGGAGTTGTCCAGCTTAATTCCACTGGGCTACCGTCGAATGTCATGTAGGATGCAGGACCATTAATTTCGAGAGGACCCATCATTCCGAGTACGCGCGCATAGACGAAGGTGAGGAAGGTGACTTGTAAGGAAATCGGGAATTCTGCCGCTTCTAGCATCGAGGCAAACGGTCTCCCGAGCTTGCGCCAGAAGAACATGGACTGAGTCGATCGGTGCGGAAGTATCTATAGAAAAATTAGTTAAGGCTACAGCTGCAGGATCCACGAGAAAACTTACTTTGTCAAGCTCGTCATAGATCGCAAGTCCAGTGATATCGCTCATCTGATTTGGTGAATCAAATTCGAAATCTGAACCCAAGACTAAAGACGCGGCCGTTTTGACATAGTCACTATGTTTTTTTTTCACGCGCGAAGTCGAAGTTGTATTTTGAGGATCTACTTGTGCTGTTGAAGTATCAGTTTCGATGTCAATATCGATGACCGTAGTGAATAGGTTCACGCACAAAAGAAGCGCGGATCATCGACGAGAGATTCCAAATACGAAGAAATGGCCATTTTGAAGACGTGAAGGGGAGTGGAGATACTCAAACTTTTGTCGAAAGCATGCATTTTAAGCTCGGCCAGAGTGCCTATTCTCGGCCTAGCCGCAAACGTTCCAAATCATGGCATATTCCCAGATATTGCTTGAATGCATCAGGGAAGAGATCAAAGGGATGTTTCCGTGCAGGAGGGATTCGCGGGAGTACGATCTCGGTTGCCACAGATTGGCACTGACATACAGAATACAGGAAGAGATCTCTCCATGCGATCCGGTTGTTCGCCACAGTAGTATGAGAACCAAAACCAACTTATGTTGGTAGAAAACTGACAAATGCACAACATTCAATCTTCACAAGCAATGGACACACTTGTTGCGTGACGAAGTTTGCTACTTTTCTTGATCGGTCTAATCCAATGTGACGTAGCCCGGGTCCCCGCTTGTTCGCGCTCGCCGTAGGGCTGTACCAGTTGTACGCAATCGGCGGCGATTTTCGTGTCAACTATAGGGAGATGGTAAGCTATATCAAGATCTTAGTGTCACAGAAGCCGGAAAACATTAACCTTCCGTGTGCCTGTGACTTATGTACTCTTTTTCAATCATCGATCATTGACAAGGCAGTATACCAATCATAGGTATGGAACCAGATCGAATGTCACCTGTTGTGGGAATACAGATGCTCAGGCTTCGGGGAATATGTAAGAGATTAATGAAATTTGTCTATTCAGTAATGTCATTGATCTGAAATGCTACAGGTCATCGGGACTAGGATGAGTTCCATCTGCTGATTGAAAATTTAAACGGACAATAGTTGTAAAAGGGAACTGAGGCAGAACTTGGAAGACACAGGTATAATGGTTTTCTCCACAAGAGATTGCACTGCCTTTTGATGCATTAGCGGAACCGATGAACCTGATACCAACGTGGGTTCAACGGGAACAAATTGAGCAAGCACGCTTCAAGTTGGAACGACTATGAACGCAAGTGTGAGCGACGTTTTTAGTAAAGGCAGCACATCATGGATATGCAACCCTCAGAATTTCGGCATTTGCTAGCGCTGATTTCGCGCGGTACCATCGGAGAAGTTGTCCATCTATTTGTGTCTGATTACACTTGTGGCCCCTTGTCATTTTTTGGAAGCCGAATTTAATCGGGCGGGTCCAAACATTTTGGCAAGCAGGAACTGAACATACTAGAACTCACTGGTGCAGGGTTTTCAAATATTCATCGATCAGGTCTGTGGTCAGCCTTGTCGATGCCCATACAAGCCAAGGAAAGGATTGCAGCCCCGCATACATGTTTAAGAGATCTATTGTTTGCTCTTTTTCACGAACGGAGAAACGATAGTGGCAGTTCTAAGTTTTATGATCGCTCCATATGTCATCAGCATGTCATCAGCACTGGTTGATACATATGTAAGTAACACCAAGCTCTGAAACAGCCACTTAGAACTTGAGGATTCACTTCAGATTAAGCCGAAGCGAACCCTAATTCTCACACTCTTTAAGCTCGGCTGAATTGGCTGCTGTGTACCTACCCGGAACTTAAAACCTAGCACAGACAAATAGATGATCATCCGCAGCAATAACTAGAATGATTTCTAATCTTAACCTTGCGATTGTAGTTTTGATTGTCAATATTGAAGTCAAGATTGTTTTCGGTATATGTGGGAATACGAACAGTGTTCATGGGGCAGGGCGAACACTCGGCATCGACCGACATGAGTATCATGTATGTGCTCGATGGTTTTGCTATTACTAACGAAAAAAATGCACGAGGTTTGTTTGACCGTTGAATTTTTTTTCCTTGAATAAAGAAATGGATAAACTAGTCACTAGAAGTTCGAACGCGTCTGCAGCCAGATTGGCAGCGGCAAGTGTGGATGATATTTGTGAGACAAACGAATGATATTCTGGAAAGTGCCAGAGCATGGAGTGCAAGAAGGAAACCAGATAGGAAATTCCTTGTAAGCGCTAATCTCTAACGTTACTGTAATTGTTGGATTGCTCCGCGACCTCCTGTTGTATACGCCGTCTCCCATTGGAGCAGGACTTTTGATGCATTCAGACAGCTGTTCATAGACCAAACCAAAGTCGTCCTGACGCCGAATAACTATCCTTTCGGAGAAGATGTGTATCATCTAATCCGGAACGAGAAGAATCATGTATGATCGCTCAGATCCGCCGATTTGCCTTCCAGGAGAATTTCGTAGAAGCTTGAAGTTGGGATGGACAGGTCGTGGGTGAATAGTCGATACACCCTATGTGAGATGTTGAGGAAATTCATTATTCGCTAGACTCGCGACGTTGGTAGATCGTAGATCGTCCATTCGGATAAATGCAAGATTGATTGCGGTCGAGTGCTGACAAAAATGAATGTGTGGCAGCTGTGACTCAGAATGACGGTGAATGACTCTTTCCAAGAGGGGCGTGTGTATCTTCATTCTCCAACAAGTATAACTGTACATACTATAGTATGATTTGCAGTCAATACTTTGTGACATATCGTGGGGCGGTGCTCAAGTGGCCTTGAGGTGAACAAGTGTCACGTGATGAAACATTTGAGGAGAGGGAAGACCAAAGTTACTGGGCACTACAATGAGCTCGTATCCAATCTTGCCCTCGCGACCTTTCGCGCCCCACATACCCATAATATGTTCTAATACCAAATGTGACATTCGCCTTGAGTTTGCCGTCCCGTTACCCTATCCTCGCCCTGGCACTCTTCTTCAAATTCGCTGTTTCGCCTGTCAAACAGTTATTTCGCATGCATTCTATCCAGGCCAGGTGCTTTCATCAGTCAATCACGCCGCAATTTCTAATCACAATAATACACACGGACCAACTCCAAGCGAAGGCGGGCCACAGCCACGTCGCGGGCGCAAAATCGGCACCCAGGAGCGTCCTTTGGAGACTGGATACTATGACATCTTGGGTGTAGCCATCGATGCTACAACCGACGACATCAAGAAGGCCTATCGTTCGTGTAATTCCTCATTTTGTGCTTCAGCTACGATTTACATTTTCATATACTATCTTTAGGACGTCTTGCAATCAAACACCATCCGGACAAGAATCCCGACGACCCGCACGCAGAGGAGCGCTTTAAAGAAATAGCGATAGCATATCAAACACTGTCTGACGAAACTCTTCGTAAAAAGTACAATGAGTTTGGGCCAAAGGAAAGCGCACCAGAGGGAGGCTTCGTCGATCCCGAGGAGGTCTTTGGTGCTATCTTTGGTGGGGATCGATTTACGCCCATAATTGGCAACATCAGTCTAGCAAAGGACATGAAAGCAGCCTTGCAGGAGGCAGACGAGGCAGATAGCGAAGATGTCAAACGGGTCAGGGACGCCAAGGGGCGAGAGATTCTGACCGAAGAAGAGAAAGCACAAAAGGAAGAGAAGGAGCGTAAAAAGGCGGCTGAGGTGCGTTTTGTCCTGTATTTAGATAAAGCTGAACAACGGTTCTGGCAGAAAGCGACAGCGCGGAAGGAACGTGTCCAAAAGCTTGTCGAAAATCTTGAAAGAAAACTTGGAATCTTTACGGAATCAGCTGCGGGGCCAACTGATTTAGACGTGACCACAAGTTGGCGAACAATTTGTGAGCTTGAGGCAGAGTGGGTGCATTTCCTCCATTGTGTGTACTACCCTGACTTGAGTTTGCAGGGAACTAAAGCGCGAATCGTATGGACTTGAGCTTTTACATGCCGTCGGCTTTGTCTATTCAGCTAAGGCAAAGCACTATCTTGCGACTAACCAGACCTTTTTGGGTGTCGGAGGATGGCTACATAACGTTCAAGGCAAATACCATGTTTTTAGTGAAACGTGAGTCTCGTTGACAGGTACTATTCACCCCGTTATTCACACGGCCTGTACGGCCTCTTCGCTAGTGTGTCAACTTTGAGATCAGCTATCGAACTTAAATCAGTTTTTGACCAAATCCAGGCAGCTGAGAAGGCAGGTAATCTTACTCCAGAGGAGAAGAGGAAGCTCGAAGAACAGGCCGCCGAAAAGGGTCTACAGGCTCTCTTTAAGGTCAATCATCCTTCTTTCCTTATGGCCCTGCTAAATCTATCACGTTACACCATTAGGGAACGAAACTTGAAATTGAATCAGTGCTACGTGAAACATGTGATAAGGTGCTTGAAGACCCCAATATAACTCGCGATAAAGCACAGTTGCGTGCCGTCGCACTCCAAGTCCTCGGCGAAGCTTTCATGGCGGCACGCAAGGATGATGTACCAAATGAAGAGAGCGAGTACGTGAAAGTCGAGACAAAGAATAGTCGTGCGCGCGAGAACCGATAGAATCTCTCCTCACGTTCGTCAGATTTCGGCACGCTATTCTTCCTGCTTGATCTCACGCGTATTGCACACTGTTAGAGCCTGATACACTTTACGATCATGCAACCCCATTGAAACCATCCCCTACATAATCTACAACCTAGCACTTGTATTTGATAATCTGCACTACTCATCATCACATGCCCATACACCTTACGGCCCCATCTGGGCTTTAACTGCTACGAAGTTTGCGCCGGTCCTTGTTTCGCGGCCTCGGCAGGCATTGGCTCAGGAGTTGATGCTGTTATAGCGGAGTCACGAACAGTTCTAACCGCAGGGGTCTGGACATTCTTGCCCTTGCCGGGTGGAGGTGGATGGTAGACCTTTTCCTGTAAGGTGATTAACGAAAACAACACTCAGGTTAGAACTCTTATGCAGAGTCGGTAACGCACCTTCTTCTTCTTTTCGGGCTTTGCATTAGGATCAGGATAAGCAAGCTTCTCTATTTTTTGCCACTCCTCATCTGCCCGGAACGCCGTCCTAATCGGTTCCAACAGGTTGTTGATTGCAGCGGCGACTGAGGTTTTCAGGTCTTTTGGATGCAATGCTTTTGAAGCAAAATCGGCCTTCAATTCTGCGAATGACTTGTAATGCATCGAGCCGCCGAACTTCTCGTCTCGTTCGATGCTGAAAACCGTTCCATCAGGCGCGCCGTCTGCAATGAACGGCTTTTGGTCACCGGTACCCTGCTCTAAGATTTTGTCACCCTGCAAGTGCGAAATGCGCAACTCGCTAATGGGAATCAGCACAGCTTCAATAAAGGAGAGCACGCCGTTCTCCTCTGTATTGCCCTCTTCACAGAAGGCAAGCTTGATCTTCTTCCGAACAACCTCGGGAGCGTCAAGGAAGTCAATCTTGGAATTAGGGTCGGATGAAGACATCTTTCCACCTGCGAGACCGGGAACCATTGCATTCATCAGATGTGCGCGTTTGCGGTAACCCAGCCGTGGCAGGTAAAGTTCAGCGAATGTGAAGATCTTGCGCTGTAACCAGATTATGGTGAATAATTTCTAGCAGATTTAAGATGACACACTTGGTCCACGCCGCCGAATTGAAAATCGACGTCAAGATACTGCTCATCAAGAGCTTGAAGGCCAGGGTATAATAGACCACTGAGCAAAGGGCTCTCGACTTGCTTCACAACCTCTGCACCAGCCTTTTTGGCGTCATGCTCTGTCACAGTGGCGCAGAGCCTGTAATTGTCTAGGTTGTACTCCTTGGTGAGCTGGTACGACGAGCCCTCGACAAAATGCAACTTTGACGTTGGAATCCCTAATGATTTGAATACAGCAAGCAAGAGGTACTGATAGTATTTCGTCCGATGCCCGACAAGCTCTAGGGGCGCCTTGAGGTTATCAAGGAACGCATGTACATCTTTATGGTTGATATTTAGAATGCCAATTTGCATATCAGATCGAGCGGACTCACCTGCCAGTAGAATCTTAACCTGATACGACGTACATTAACATAGTCAAAACCCAAATTGAAAAGGAGGCATTGGGCAGAAGGAATAGGTAGAAATGTGATCACATACTTCAACATCCGCACGCAGGAAGTCCGCAATCTTCGTTAAAGGCACAAAGTATCCAATGTGCGCTGCGTTACGGTTCAGTTATTAAATCTCATATCACCGACAAACGTCTGTCCGGCACTCACGTCGTCCAGTGGGAGCTGTGCCTATATAAGAGGCACTGTCAGACATTATCGTGAACTAAAAGAGATCACAACGCGCCCCAATAGCACTTCGGCGTCCGCCCTTCCTCCAAGATAGCTTTGATAGAGTCCCCGCCAAGCACCTCCTGCAATCTTCTAGTGATCAACTCGAATTTCTCCCCAGTCGCCATCGCCGACATCGTTGGTCGCTCGTGTGGTGAAAGTAGTCGTAGAAAGTTTTATCACCGTCCAGTCAGATCAATCCAAGATCAAAAGATCGGCCTCTGATCCAAACAAATATATTGCCACAATATTACAGCCATTTTCATAACGTTAGACCCCTTTGAGTTTCGCCTGTTCAGTTGTTTGGCCTGATACCCGCGATGCCGGAGCGCTTGCCGAAGAATAACTACGATATTACTACAGCCATTTTCATAGCTCAGACTAATTTTACACTAGTTACGCTTCGGCAGCCAAGCGGATATCAGGCGAAACAACTAAACAGGCGAAACTCAAAGGGGTCTAACGTTATGAAAATGGCTGTAATCAATCGGACTACTTTGAGTTGAGCGGTCCCCTTTTTCATTTTAAACTGAAACGCGAAGGCTGAATATCCGCTACTAACTATACGTAAAGTACAGTCACTATCTCATAATGCATACAATCGGTTATGCATTATGAGAGTTGTGCACCACTGTCATAAAGGTGTCAGAGCAGCCCTTGAGATGATGACTTCTTATACTTTTTTGCAGTCCACGCGGCAGCTGTCAAGCCAAGTTTAATAAGCCAAGTTCGCAAAATGACTGTAGATGTCACGTGAGAATGGTCACGAATTTTTTCCACAGTCCCAATCGTTCGAAAAGCTCTGCCACCTCGGACTTTTGAAAATTCTGCGATGACTGCAACTCCCCGCGACAATCCATATCTCGCGCACTTACCTCCTTCAGAGAGGGGTGTAGGTGCTTCTGGATCTAATCCAGTCAGTAAAGAGCCTCTGTTTGGTTTCATGCCTCGAAGAGTGAAGGGAGAACAAGTGCGCAAAGCAATGGTATGTTTTAGAGTCTTCCATCTCTTCAATGAACAGTCGAAATGTTCAATCTTCTCGCAGGGACACGACATTAATCCTTTTACGAAGCAACCTCTCTCGGGCCAATACAAAAAAATACTGGAAGCTAGAAAAAAGCTTCCCGTGTACGCCAAGATGGATGAGTTCTTCCAGATGGTGCGTGATCGACTGTGAAAATTATGGAGGAGGGTTGAGTTCTACTTCCTTCAGGGATGGCGCCGCCCTCCTTGTGCAGAGAAATCAACTGACGACCCGGCGTAGTTCAGCGAAAATCAGATCATTGTTATGGTTGGTGAAACTGGCTCAGGGAAAACGACACAGTATGTTTTCTTGCACTGTGTCCAAGTGTTTATGGCTCATCTTCCGTGTAGAATACCGCAATTTGTGGCATACTCAGATCTACCACATACCCGAGGCAAACTAGTTGCATGTACGCAGCCAAGGCGAGTGGCTGCAATGTCAGTTGCCAAGCGTGTTGCGGACGAGATGGATGTCCAGCTAGGTCGCCATGTCGGCTATTCGATCCGGTTCGAAGATATGACAGAGCCTGGGACGACGTTTCTCAAATACATGACTGACGGTATGCTTCTGCGTGAGGCAATGAATGACCCAGATCTTACGCGATACTCTACGATTATCCTCGATGAGGCGCACGAGCGTACACTTGCAACTGACATCCTTATGGGCCTGCTTAAATCGCTTGCCAAACGCCGTTCAGATCTCAAAATCATTATCATGTCTGCCACCCTTGATGCTCTCAAATTCCAAAAGTATTTTGGCCTTACTTCCGGCGCCGCTGCGCCACTCTTCAAAGTACCTGGTCGTACCCATCCTGTCGAGGTTTTCTACACGCAAGAACCAGAACCAGACTACGTCGAGGCTGCCATCAGAACAGTATTAATGATTCACCGTGCGGAAGAACCGGGTGATGTCCTTCTTTTCCTCACTGGTGAGGAGGAGATTGAAGACGCGTGCCGTAAAATTAAGCTTGAGGCCGATGACTTGATCAACCAAGATCCGGAATCTGTCGGTCCCCTGACATGTATACCCCTTTACTCGTCGCTCCCTCCCCAGCAACAACAGCGCATATTTGACCCGCCTCCTTCTTCGCGGCCCGATGGTCCACCAGGGCGCAAAGTAGTTGTGTCGACAAACATCGCAGAGACATCGTTGACAATTGATGGAATCGTTTACGTTGTTGATCCTGGCTTCTCGAAACAGAAAGTCTATAACCCGAGAATTCGCGTGGAGAGTCTGCTGGTCAGTCCAATCTCAAAGGCTTCCGCGCAGCAAAGGGCAGGACGTGCAGGACGGACGAGGCCAGGGAAATGCTTTAGGCTTTATACAGAAAAAGATTTCATGCAGGAGTTAGAAGAGCAGACCCATCCTGAGATCTTGCGGAGCAATTTGAGTAATACAGTGTTGGAGTTGGTAAAGCTTGGAATCAAGGTACATAAATTCTACCTCTTTGACCTCTTGTTTCTCGCTATTAAGCTTTTCAACAGGATCTCGTGCACTTTGATTACGTCGATGCACCTGCTCCAGAGACGTTAATGCGTGCGCTGGAGCTTCTCAATTATCTCGCTGCGCTCGATGACGAAGGGAACCTAACACCACTTGGTGTCATTATGGCAGAGTTCCCCCTCGATCCCCAGGTGAACCTTGAATGAAATGAGTAAAATCATCTGCTGACGCAAGGATCTAGCTTGCCAAGATGCTTATTGTTAGCCCAGAGTTCAAGTGTAGCAATGAAATGTTGACAATTACTGCTATGATGTCGCGTGCGTTGCATGTTTCTGATCTGGCAACTTGTCTAACGCGCGCTTGCAGTACCTAACATCTGGATCCGTCCAAATAATCAAAGACGGGAAGCGGACGCAGCCAAGCAGATGATGACCGTCCCTGATGGAGACCATTTGACGCTCCTAAACGTGTACAATCAATATGTGAACAGTCAGTCTCCTCTTTACAACCTTGAGATGGTACTGACCTTCAAATAGACAGGCACGACAAGAACTGGGCATGGACCCACTATCTTTCTCAACGTGCGCTGATGCAAGCTGATAATGTTCGTGCACAACTACAACGCACGATGGAAAAGTTCGACATCGAGCTCGTGTCCCTTTCCGATGAGCGTAAGCTCTACATAAACATTCGGCAAGCTCTCGTGTGTGGCTTCTTTATGCAAATTGCCCACAAGGAGGGTGAGAAGGGCAACTATCTTACAGTCAAAGACAATCAGGTATGGTTCTATGCTTCACTCTCTTTCGCACCATTTTGATTTGATACAGGTGGTTGCATTGCACCCTTCGTGCGGACTTGACAATCAGCCAGATTGGGTCATTTTCAACGAGTTTGTACTCACTACGCGTCCATACATCCGTACCGTGTCTGATGTCAAAGTCGACTGGTAAAATTGTCCGCCCTGTCCCAAGTGCTGTACCAACTCAACTCAATTTAGGCTACTTGAATACGCCCCAAACTACTTCGATCTTTCGACTTTCCAAGATGGTGAAACCAAGCGTGCTCTTCAGCGGGCCGTAAACAAGAAGGCTGGCAAAAATGTTCAGCGCTCTGATGGTAACGGCGCTGATACCAGGGACAAGAAGAAGCGCAGGAAGGAGTAGATGGACCGGTTCGCTCCTTATGGTTTGTAAATAAGCACCTATATAGAGCTGCCATTCGGATGACCGGGATGATGATACTCTGATTTTGGTTCATAAAAACTGGACCTATACGCCATCAACACGTCACGCGGTACTGGAGGAAGATTTGTTTTTAAATTGACACATTCCATCTGTCTCCATGGAGTTTTCAAGAAATGTGGCTCCATAAACTCATAGATAGGCGACTATAGTATGGATTCTATTTGTGAAACTCTCCGGAAGTTATGGACCTCCAGACAGCAAGGAAAAGTTATGTATAATTTGTCATCGATGTCACGTAAATCAATCATATTTTGAGAGTTACTCATGTATTGGCAGTGTGTTCCATATATCACTAGCATTATGGAAAACCTTGGACCGCGTATGCTCCATGACTAACACGGAAAGTGTCCTGCACTATATCACCCCGAATTCTGTGCGTGGTGAACAACGATATTCATTTCGCTCTTGACCTTGAAAGCTTGACGTGGGGCACTTGAAACTTGAGTACTCGAGTAATAATAATCTGTACTGCAAGTTTCAGTATGGACTTAATATTAGATCTCCTTTCTCCGCTAATTGTTTTGAAACTATTATACAACGATTTATATGAATTCACTTCAGTTTTCTGTCCCCGCCCAATCAGCTACTGTGTCACGAAGTGAAATCTGCTTTCTACAAGTCCATCCATTCACTCTCAGCCTCTGAAAAAAGGCTGGGGGTTCAGTGTATACGAAGAGGGCTACTTGACCTAAAGTCGCTGAGCTATCAAAAATGTAAAAGGGTGGAATCAGACCAAGTTTCGTGACGCACCTGAGCTCGGTGAAATGCATCAGCAACAAGTGTGCAAGGTCTGACTATCCAGAATCGTTTGATACATACATACATAGTGTCTCAAATATAAAATATCAAAGCACAGAACAAACGGAAAACTTGAGGAAGTGGATATCAAGAGAGCGTGACAGTCTGAGGACCGTTGAAGCTGAAGCTTCACATACGGTTTGCCAGCCATGCTCACAATAATATGTAGACCGCGATTCGGCAGAATCAGCGCTTGAGCCAGAACTTGATGACAGTTTCATTTCCCAGTGTTATTAATCTTTTCATAAAAAATGCTATATAGTAAATTCGAAGTAACTTGAGATCACCTGAAAGTTCGGAAAATTTGGCCCGAATCGCGACACATGACAGAGGCCTTGGCATATGACGTTAGATGGGATTAGATACTCCCGCTATCTTCAAGATGACTTGTCCTTTCTAGATCAGTAGTCGAAATCTGGGCTTTTTGCTAGCAACAAGTGCGGTATACAATCAATATTCAATACTCAATGCCACAGACTCATAAAAATGCAAAAGGCTCTTGTACTATATAGTCCTCAGTCCTCAGACCCCGTCCAGCTTCGCTTGGAGACGCGTAACTCCGTACCGTTGGTGGCCGGTCAAGCTTTCCACGTGCTAAATTTATGATGCTTCTTTGATACGTATGGTAGTATCGAAGAAAACTTCGGGTCTCCACCTGCAGGCCAAGTAATCTGTTTCATTCATTGAGATATCACGTCATCCGCTGCCCGTCCTCACAGGCAACCCGCGTCTTGGTCCGCCGAACGTACGAGGTCAGAAAAAATAATTACCTTATGTGAAGGTGACGAGATATGTATTTAGCTTTTTTGATTGGCGATGCAGTGTGTCATCATCATTCCACAACTGATATTTCATGACTGTTTCCGGGATCTCCATTGATCGATTAATAGCAATAACTCCACCACTTTCCCCACCATAAGGCCATGGATACAACACTTCGGTCGTTTCCTATGTCCTTTTTTCTCTGCTAGAGCGATTCTTGTCATGGTCCGACTCACAACAGTGAACGATTGAGGATTTCGATGTTTTTGTTATGCACGTCTCGGAGCGATCCCGCCGTACAAAGGCAAGCTCCACACGAATGATGTGACGATATGGTGTTTGTCTAAAAGCATTATACCCAGGATCCGATTCTGTCGCTGGTTTGATCAGACAAAAAAGTGTGCTTCTTTTAAGAGGCCTAAATCGGATCGGAACTCCCCCTCTTCTCTTCCCCCTTTGTCCGTTCTTGCGCTCTTCGACTCTTTTGACCAATGTCAATCGAAAAAATAGAGAACGAAATCCACTCTGACAAAGAGCAGCAAGAGAAGATTGACTTTGCTAACAATGTTCAAGCAAGGTAAAGGCTATCTGATGCAATGGCTGACCACGAACCAACCTTGTTGTTCTCTGCAGGATTCAAAATCCTTTACATGGAATACCGAAGGAAACTCTCCTAGCGCAGGTAGACACTTTTGCAAGACAGCGGGAGATGCTGGATATTGCGCCTTTACTGAGAAAGGGTGCTCTTATCGCACAAAACCCAAAAGATTTCGAGACCATCCCAGAATTGGACGAGGACGATAAAGAGGTCATACGCAGAGAAACAACACGTCTGTCCTAAGATATATCTTCCAGACAATACACCACTCACGTACATAATTCTAGACAAATGGTCTCAGCCGCGAGACTTATACATGACTGTGGTTGTGTGTAGTCTCGCCGCCGCTGTGCAGTAAGTAATATGAGACTCTCCATGTACCAACGTGGTTTCACCTGTATCTGAATAGGGGATGGGATCAGACAGGTTCCAATGGTGCTAATTTATCTTTTCCCGACGAATTCGGCATCTCCATTGCTGAGGGCGCTCCTCACGCTGCAAATAACCAATGGATTGTGGGTCTTATAAACTCTGGGTAAGTCCCTTCTTTTTGAAGAAAGGAAGATGGTTAAATTGTCGGTACAGTCCATACATTGCTTCCTGTTTGGTGGGTTGCTGGCTTACCGATCCTTTGAATCACTTCCTTGGTCGCCGGGGAACGTTGTTCTTTTGCGGCATCTTCTGTATCTTTTCTGTCCTGGGTCAGGGATTCTGTCAAACTTGGCCACAACTTCTGGTCAGTTCGTGTTCTATTGTAGCTCCATGATCATCTGATTGTCAATACCCAGGTCTGTCGATTGCTTCTCGGTCTTGGAATGGGTCCAAAAGCGTCTACATCGCCTGTGTATTCCGCTGAAAATACTCCGGCGAACATCCGAGGAGGTCTGGTAATGTCGTGGCAGCTCTGGGTATAATTATTTTGCCTACCGCCTTTCCGGCGTTTCTGACAGTGATCCAGACAGCCTTTGGCATAATGCTTGGTTTCAGTGCAAACCTGGTTTTTGTCGATGTTGGTAGAATTGCATGGCGTCTGCAGATCGCATCTGCATTTGTACCCGCAGTTCCCCTTACGCTCCTCATATATTTCTGTCCTGGTGAGCTGGTTCGATTGTTTTAGTCCTTGTAATCCCATGTATATCATATTTGATTTAGAATCTCCTCGTTGGCTCATGAAGCAAGGTCGTTACCATGACGCATACAGATCATTCAAACGTCTACGAAACAGCGAGCTACAAGCTGCAAGAGACCTTTTCTATGTCCACCGGCAGCTGGAGGAGGAGTTTGCTGTTCTGAAAGGAACAAACTACGTCAGCCGATTCTTCGAGCTTTTTACAATCCCTCGTGTCCGCCGTGCAACCCTTGCTAGCTTTGTAGTCATGATTGCTCAACAGATGTGCGGAATCAACATTATTGCATTCTATTCCTCGACCATCTTCTCCCTGGCTGGTGATAGCAACAAGCAAGCGCTTCTCGCGTCCTGGGGCTTCGGTATGGTTAATTGGGTATTTGCCTTTCCTGCTGTCTGGGTAAGTCTGTGTTCGTATCAACAATCTATCGATGCTGAAGCTTCGCAGACCATTGATACATTTGGTCGCCGTAATCTTCTGCTGTTCACTTTCCCAAATATGGCATGGACGCTGCTAGCTGCAGGATTTTCATTCTTTATTCCGGTAGGCAACAGCGCCCGTGTTCCTTGTATCGCCCTCTTCGTCTTTCTTTTCGGCGGTACGTTGTGGGTTTTACATGGCCGGATGTGTAACGTTTAGGGTTTTAATTTCAGCATTCTATTCCCCTGGCGAAGGTCCTGTACCTTTCACATATTCCGCTGAAGTCTTTCCCTTGACGCACAGAGAAATGGGAATGTCATGGGCTGTAGCGACAAATTTGTTCTGGGCATCGGTGCTTTCGTTGACCTTCCCACGCATGCAGTCTGCTTTCACACCGGTTGGAGGTTTGTGAAATCGAATACTATTTAGATGCTCCGTTGACTATTATGACAGCATTCGGTTTCTATGCCGGTCTGAACATTGTTGCATTTGTCATAATCTTTTTCCTCATGCCTGGTACGTATTTATTTTACCTTGAGAACCTGCCTGGCATTGACTATTTCGCCAAAGAAACGAAACAACGAACGCTGGAGGAGCTAGACTACGTCTTCGCCGTGCCCACTTCTCGTCACATCAGTTACCAGGCAAAGACTTTCCTGCCCTATTGGATCAAGCGCTACATCTTCTTCCGAAAAGCCGAACTTCAGCCGCTTTACAACTTCGATGAGGTTGAGAGCATCACGGTATTCGAGAAGGGAGTCGGCCATTGAGGTTGCGTCTTGTGTTACTTCGCACATAATGACATTATAATACGATCTCATTCATGTTATCTGTACGGTTGACGAATTTTCGCAACATATACTCTATATATCTTTAAACGTCGTGTTGTTGAGCCATAATTTATACTCACCAGTTCTGGTCACATAGCTTAGGCGAAGGCCGACCTGGCCCATCGAGAGGAAACATGGTTGAGAATGTTTGGGTATTAACGAAACTCCGAATAGAGCTGATGGGAATGATTATACGTATTCAGATGGAAGTGTATCAAGAAGAGCAGTCAACGTCCGAAATTCATAATCAAGGGACCGTTTCATTCCCGAGGCTTAGATGGTTGAAACATGAGGTCGAATACCTGAGGACTCATTGCGCTTTCACCTTATGCTTGGTTGGAGGTCGCATTAAATTCTGATTCGTTCGAAAACCGCTGACATTCAAACCTGACTCTATGCTCGAGACAACAAGAAAACACCGGTACTACTCAGTAGACTCACGCAATCGATAGTGTTCACTGGTTGAAGCAAAAAGAAACAACCGAGGAAAGTGGAGAATGATTTGGCTTTTTGACTTCGGGCTAATAAGGCCAATGCGTTTCCAAGTAGAACGACAAAAACCCTCGGGGCGTTGCCATCCTTGTCGCATTCAAATGTCCTAAATCTGATTCAAGGATCAGTCGTCCAGCGCCACATCTTCCCGCTGTTTCTGATTTGTAGAAGCTATTTTACTCGAACTCTAATGCTACCCACGACGACAACAATGTCAAGCAACATTGGCATTGAAACTTTGGAAGAAACATCACCTATGAGGTTGCAAGGTTGGTACAGCTCGAGCTTCAAGAGTGATCTCTTCCAACTTGAACAAAAGACTTACAGATAGATAGGGTATCTAGGACATATGAACTGCATAGAAAAAGAAGAGTGCATGACAGAAGGGTGATCATACGAAGGATGACGTGGACCGCAGCACATTCACGACTTTTCCAAACACTGTCATTGTTGATCTATGCATAGAAAGAGTCATGCAATCAACTAAGTAACGCGAACACGAGCATCACGAGGTTTATTACGCAGCTACGGAATTCCTTTGACCCTGATATGTGCAATATGACAATAAAGTTGTAATCAAAATTGGACGGGTATAGCGGGAACGATGTCATTTGTACTTTTCCAGTGAGAAAAAACAATGACTTCGGGATCAGATTCATGCATTAAAGATCCATTCACTCCGTAGCAAAGACAGTACCGGGAGGGAGGAGCATACAACAGGAAGTGAAGAGAACAGGGCGGAGAGGGTATATGAGTAATGACACCGTGCAGTACTTTGCAGAAGTGAAAGGTATGGTCCAAGAAAGTTCGATACACGAAAAGAATGAAGGAGGAAACGATCATCGTCTGTTAGTACCACGACCATACATGTTGACTTGGAGGTGGTCGAGTTCGGCCTCCAACTGCTTGATGTGGCTGTGTGCCTGCTCAAGGTCCTTGTTAAGACGGTCGCGTTCGGCAATGAGCTGCAAGAAAATGGCGTTAAAAACCAATTAAAACGTAAAAGCAACGTAAAAAAGCTATGAAGAATAACATAGACATCCAATGAGGATGAGCCACGTACATGTTGTTCCCATTGTCTGAATCTTGCCTCCTCGGCCTTGACCTGTTCAGTGAAGCGCTTCCGGAGCTGCTCTTCTTCCTCCTTGAACTTGGGGTTGTCGCTCTTTTTGACCTTGGCTTCGCCAAATTTACGTGTCTCCATCTGTTGTTGGCGGTAATTCTCGTAATGGTTCTCCTCGGAAGTTGAAATCAAGTCCAACATGTGCGTGCGGATCAGGAGCGAACGGAGCTTCTTGAAGTCGCAGTGATTCTCATTCTCGACTATGAATGACTCAAGTCAGCATAAGGTACGGACGCGAGTCGGAGAGATATACCTTCAGCAACACCCCAAATGTATTCACGACCCTTGACGATACGACCATCGGGACTTTTGACATCTTCAGTCGAACCAATGATAGAGAAAGGCATTGCATCGATTAGGACGCGTGCATGGTCTGCATTTTCATCGTCAGGATCAATGGGAGGCGTGTAGATCCTAATTCCTTGCGCGCCAATCACTTCACGAATCTTCAAGAAAAGAGAATGAGCGATTTTTGAGATGAAAAACGAGAATACGAATAAATACCCGTTGCTTGAAAAGGAACAGGTCATTTTGGGTCAATGTATCAGCCTTGGCAATGACGGGAATGAGATTAACACGCGTCCCGAGGCGCTTCATAATCTCAATGTCCAAGGGCTTGAGCCTAAAGTACGCAAAAGTTCAACATTGGTCAGATTTAAAGTGACGAAGGTGCTTACGTGTGACCCGTTGGCCGGATGAAGTATAGGCAGGCGTGGACACGCAGGTCTATCTTCTCGTGGCGCTGAGGCTGTTGCTCCTGACGCATGTAAGCTTCATGCTGGTCGTCAATAAAATCGACAATGGGCATCCAGGAATCACGGTTGTTGACGTAGTCGCCAAAACCTGGGGTGTCGATAACCGTGAGCTTGACCTTGAATTGTTTTTCCTCCAACTCGGCCTTTATAATCTCCACCTCTGTCAATTTGTCAAGCTGCTTATGATGGCGGCGAGAGTAGTTCTTAGGGGGTGAGAGTTCAGTGGAAAAGAGCGTGTTGATGAGCGTCGTCTTGCCCAATCCCGACTCGCCTTAAAAGAGCACTTGAGTACGTGTCAAGGGAGTCAATGACCAAGCTACTCACCGACAACCATAATAGTGAAGTGACCTCCACGTTTCGCAACGATCTTGTGCCTCTGGGGTGCTTTCGTGTCACAAGAGTTTCTGTACTAGAAGGCATAGTACGCTTACCTGATTGGGGAGATTGGCGATACCAATGCCATCGTAAGAAGTGAGGGGGGCAGCCATTTTGTATGCTTGAAGAGCGTGGACGACGGCGAGGACGACGGCAAAAAAGGCAAACTCGCAACTTGGCAAAATGGACTGATCAAGGTCAGCGTGTTTGGCTATATTGACGTTGTGGCTGACGTTTACGAGCTTATGGACTTGTCCCAATGAACGCTATTGAATGAATGAATGAATATTCAGAATGTACTCTGTTTATGCCGCCGACAAGCTACACTAATGAGGTAAGAGGCGGAGGTTAGGGGGGGTTGTGTCCTACTCCTATGGGGTAGATTATTCCGTAAGAGATTTAATTGTGTCATAAGTTTGTGGCTTTATGTGGTCACGTCGTAGAGTGTACAAGGGCTATGGGTAAGTTTCCTGAGGTGCAGTGCGATCTAGGGAGGGGTTTTCTTTGGATTCCTATGCTGTCCCAGTGTACCCTTCATACTCCATCTGACCTTCCACTCTGGTTTGGCCGGGAAGTTTCCAATAAGTCAAGGCTCCATTCTGGACTTGCACTGTCGAACCTAAGCTTAATGTATCCCATGTTGCAATTGGTGTTGGCAGTGACAGGATAAGCCCCACCCAACCTTGCAAGTGCAAGGGGAGGAGGGGGGGTATTTTGGTCCAACTGAGTGTAGATGGCGGTGAAGAGTTTGAAATGTTTCATCCACCAGACAGCCAACTGGAAAAGCAGAATTTGACTAGTAAATATCAATTGAATGTTTGCGTTGCCACTTGTAACCCTCACCTTCAATAGCCATGTCCTCTTTAAATCTTATATCTGTAGGCTTTTCTTCAGTGTTTGCTGCAGCTATACCTTTTGATCCCTTGAATGATCAGAGTACTATCTCCAGTTCTTCTGTCATCCGCTCAGTGATCACGGCAAGTACTATTTCTTATCTTTCATCTTTCTAATCCATCAATCTCGAAATTTTTCCTAGCCCTCTCATTCCCAATGTCCACACCTTCCACCCAAATTATATTTCTTCGTACGATTGCTCCAAAATACCTCCTTGACCCTCAAACTCCAGGGCGGAACCCTCCTTGGTCAAAATCAATCGAGACAACTCTTTTTATCTCCTCAAATACCATTCCTATATGAAAATGTTGTGTTTCGTAGCTTCGGACAACTTCAAAAGTTCCTTTACACTATTCAGAGCGCTTTGTCCAAGTACGAAAGCCTCGTAAAAGGAATCACTGTGTATCCCAACGTCCAACCATGCCTCCGAGGTCTTGGAATCTGTCCAAAACATCATCAACAGTTGCACCTCACTCAAGCGCTTTGAATTTCTACCTATCCTTGTACCAATTGTGACCCTTCAAGGCTCAATCCGGGGATCACGCATATTTCTCTCAACGGTGATACAATAGTCGTCTTATCAAACATGAACGACTCTAGCCTCGAAAGTCTGCGTTCACTCTCTATCTTTCTCCATCAGGCCGACCGGTGCATCTGCAGTTTTAAGAAGCTCTTCCTTCCAAACCTTGAGGATCTCATGATTGATGGATGCTGGTGAGGATACACATTATGCAGAAAATGTGCTCCAATCCTTACAGACTCCTCGTCTCCAACGCTTTGTATCCAAGGGTTGTAACCTTTTACCTTTGCTTTTTGCTTCGTACGGTACTCACACACACACCTTTCATCTATACGATGCCTGGGACGACAAAAGCAGTTTATCCATGCGTGTCCGGCTCTAAAGCATGTTGGTCTTCTGGACCAAAACTTTGAAGACATTGCCTTTGAGGTGTACACTCCTCCCATTTCGATAGAAATCGATCATCCATTCTACCGATACGATAACAGTTTGTATCGCCGGCAAGCCGACAATCAAATCATACGAGGTATTCGCATTAATCCTCACCTTTTCTCATCCTTTGTGTTGCATCAACTTGACATCTTCGCTCTCTTCGCTATGCTTACGTGCAGACTAGATCCGTCGAAAGATGAAGCCTTTGATCTCACATTTCCTGGGGTCGAACTACGGCCTTGTGCGGATAAAGAGACTCATTGATGAACCCAGGTATTCTGAATATACCGAGGGATCCTTTTCCAGCGAAAACTCAGAAGACACCTCTGTAGGATTAACGGAGGAGCTTCAGATTGGTTACCCTGTAGCGTACGCAGAACGATATTTTACAATGAAATCTCAAATGCCGCCGTGGGAAAATGAAAATTGATGTTGGCGAATTGAAAGCAGAGGGAGCAGCAAATGAAGACACACATATGTTCCTTTTTCGTCGGACAGTGAGTGCACGACGCTCAACCAACGTCTGCGGTCTCCCCGTCGCCATGCCAAGGCGTTTTCCCCCTGTTTCCAACGTGGAATATACCACATACGAGTTTACAGCCAGCTCCGCGATCGATTACAACTACGATCCATCTGGCAGCACCTCGTCCGAACCAGCGTTCGACCCGTACACGGATACGTACGACAGCCCGCCCCCATCCTCTCCCGTCCGTGAGGACAACTGGCGCTCGCGCTATACGCGCTTCAATCGTGCCGACAACGGCCGTAATGCGCATTCGCGATGGACTCCTTCCCCTCCCCCTCCCCCACGCCCGCTCAGACCAACGTCGCCTTCGCGTGAATATATTTTAGAGTCCAAGAAGCCTTCTTCTCGTCTTAATGTGCCCACTGAAGCACGAAAACTGCTAATACTAGATTTGAACGGCACACTGGTGTATCGCGGTCAGCGCGAGTTCCGACGCCACGCTCGTGCTGCGCAACACCACCAGGCTCATGACCACCACTATGGAGCATCGAGCTACCAGTCCCACTCGCACCACGACTCTCGATCCTACGATCCGTCGCATTCCGCCTACCCACCCCATTCTCGTGCCCCGCCCTCTTCTCCAAAGCCAATACCAGGTGATCCATACACAGATCACACTGCCCCGCGTCCTCTACGTGTTGTACATCCCAGGCCGTACATTCGCGCTTTCCGCGAATACCTATTCCACCCCTCCACACGTGCATGGCTCGACACTATGGTCTGGAGCTCCGCCCAACCACACAGCGTCGCGGACATGGTCAATAAATGTTTTGGATCACTACAGGGAGAGCTCCTCGCCGTCTGGGCTAGGGATACTTTAGGCCTTGACGAGAGAGATTACAGTAAGCCGTTTTCCTGTTCTCCTCAAAGTTACCAAAATTGAAATCCACTTGCAGACCGAAAAACGCAAACGACGAAAAACCTCTCAAAACCCTGGTCCAAGCTCCCTATCACACCCTCTTCGTCACGCTCTCCGTCTTCTGACCCTGCGACGGCCCAATTCCACTCGGCACACACTACCCTCCTCATGGATGACTCGCCCCTCAAAGCCTATCTCCAGCCATACAACCATCTCTGTATCCGCGAATACACCAGCGCTCTTCGACAAATAGATGTCCAATGCCGTCGCCGCGAACAACGCGCTCAACAGATCTCGAATTCTCAGGCTACGTCTACGTCTTTACCCTCACAAGCACAAGCGGACACCAGCCCACCTCCCGCGTCTTCTTCCGAGCCCGCAACTTCCACACTAAACCCCACTGACGCCTCCCCCTCCGAATCGCCCATCTCGCCACAGCTCTCCTCTACGCTCACTCCATCCCAACATGCCGACAAGAAACGGAAACGCCCCAAGAAGAAACACACCGAGCATGAGCTCGTCGAGCCGGAGGACGATCTCGATCTTGTGCTGGGCGGGTACGACCCCACTTTGCTCGCGATAGTCGGTGTGCTGGAGAAAATCAAGTGGGAAGGGAACGTCGCGGGGTGGGTGAGGAGCGGGGGGCTAGCAAAGTCGTGTTTCGAGGAAGAGGAGGAACATGAGACCGGGGTGAAAGAGAAGGACCAGGAGAAACAGGAGAAGGAGAACGAGGGGGATGAGGAGGGGGAGAAAGAGGACAAGAAGGACGAGAATGACGCGGGTATTAAAACGGATGCTAGTGCGCTACAAGACCCCAAGCGCCGTAGGGTATCGGATGAACATTCCCCTTTGCCCCTTACGAATGGCGGCGAGTCCGCCTCCGCGCCGTCCTCACCATCGCTCGCCACCCTTGCTGCCGCCTCATCGTCTCTCCCAAAAGCAGCTACAGTGCTAGAAACGATCGGCGACACGGGTCAATGGTTCGAAGACAAGACGGTGATGCGGTACTGGGTGCGGAAGGGCGTGAAGGCGCTTGAGGAGTTGAAGATCGAAGTTACTAGTGGGATCGTTGCGTGATGCAGTGATAGGTGATAGGCGCTTGTTGATGGTCTAAAAAGGCGCCCATTTTTCGCAGATTCGGGCCGATTTGGTATCTTCAAACAACGTTCTCCGTCTCGTATAGATGCGCAATGTTTTTTCATGATTCTGTATTGCTCTTTGTCACGGAAACCGTAGAGATAGGCAAGTAATCAAGCTTTAAGAGCGATAATTAACCGAGTTGTCCATAACCATATTCGTCAAGTAGTGTGACAGGCTGAGTATGATCTAGCCTTGTCCCAGTGCCAAGAGTTTGGAAGTCGTTCCATCCCCTGTCGCTGCAATTACCTCTTCTGAACATATTCGTCATTTCGGACCGTTCAACATCGCAAAGCTTCGCGCCGTCTCATCATGTCATACCCTGGTACGTCAAGCGGTTTCCAGCAATTTGCATAACGATAGACCCCTTCGACTTTCCCTTGTTTAGTTGTTTGGCTGATCTATACGACATTACCTCATTAATATATACATGAAGATATACGCTCTCAAATTGGAATCCGTCATCCAGTGCTCAAATGAGAGAGATGTAAGCTGCGGCAATTGATGCTATTGGACTCTCCAACTTGGGCTTACACTCATTCCAAAACCATTGAGTATATGCGACCGTCCATCGACTGTTCTTTTTGTCACTACGTCACCTGTACGGTGAAAAAGACTCCGAGTTCGTTTGATTGGTTCGAATGCTGACACCAGTAATTTTCGCAAATCTTCTTGGACTGATACTTTCGGACAATCGCAAGCCGCAAGATGATGTTTTTTCAACTCTGTCAACAGATGTCGTCTCATGATGAAGGACAGTGAATGAACCACGTTCTACTAGTTACATGGCACTTATGAAACATAAATGGTTGTATCCCGGCAAGCCCGGCAGAAGCTAATTATCAACCAAACAACTAAACAAGGGAAAGTCGAAGGGGTCTATCGTTATTGATCTCTTTCATCCGATATACAGGTTACATCATTTTCTATCCAGGTCACCTGTGCCTCAGGCATCTCAATCCACACACATATATATATATATATAGATACACCTAATTGATTGGCGCTTCTCGAGATATCATTTGTAGTCCTTGATTCCTCCCATGGAGTCTGTGCCCATGCACATACCAGTTGTCATCCCGAAGACCACGGTTTCGTCCACGATCCATATATGTATCTGTGGACCCTCTTTTTCCGCCAACAAATACTAGCCTCCTGACTGCACAATGCTTGTAAAATTCGGATCATCTGCCCCACGCTACTACTGTGGATGGTAGCCCACTCTTCCTCTAGAGGTGGGTGTCCATACACTATGGAGGATCATCACAACACAAATATATGCCATATATTGCTGACGAAGAAACTCATACATATGTTTCATCATTAATCCTTGACACTTGATTAACGGAACACCTGATCCTTGTACAGCCTTTAAAACATACATGGCATTGCATGGCCATGTATCATATTATGTTCTCAACAAATTTCCATGAGACCTTGAACACAGCATCATCTCACGCCGCCTCACTGCCTCGAATGATGTCCGCCTTCACTCGAAGCCTGAAGGATCTGCTTGAAGGTCTGCTTTAACACAGGGTATTCCCAGGCCATGAGCCTGATCCATGACAAGGTCCTGGACGCAGTATCCATCACCCTCTCTTTCTCGTGGTATGGTACGATACAAGTTAAATGCGGAAAGCCGAGGCTCGAGGTACAGGAACCAGCAAAGAATCAGTATCCTTCACACACACTCCTTTGCAAACTTGACTCAGAGTACTCGTGACTCAGGCACCAATTTCATTAAGAGATACTAATGACATCTCCTGCCTTTTTTGTTTCGTGGACAATGATGTTCTCTTGCTCGAATTTACTTCAAGGTGTACATGCAGCATATTCTAAGCTGATGATCAGTTACCTGTATGTGTATAAAAGATGATCTCCCGGAATTCGTTTTCTTTTGACTGACCCGCATCCATTTCGATGACTGCCATAGCCATAGTCTTGGACAACGACTCGCATCAGTTTGAATATGAAATCCACCCCAAGAAACTTGATAACCCCGCCTATCTCAAGGGATCAGCCTACGTACTCAGCTCAGACACCGTGTCTGGTTCAAATATATCAAATATAACAGTACTGTCTGCATTTTTTTCCGGTGTGTAACCAATCAAGCCCCTATCAAGGCGTTGACTCACCAGCCACAAAAAGGGACCTCCATCAATCTTTTTGGGCAGATAGATCAAGTCGTCTCTGCTGTTGTCACTATTGATGGCGCGAACCAAACTAGTGTCCAATTGCCCAGGAATTTAACAAACACTGTACATGCTATCTATCAGTCTCCACTTCTCCCCGATGGCAAACATAATCTGACGTTCACTTCTTCTTGGGATGCGCTCAAAACAACTTATATAATTGACTACGCCACTGTCACGTTAGGAGAGTACACTCCAATCAGAGCTGATAGTGGACTGGGAGAGATCAAGGATCGATTAATCGTTGATGAAAATGACACTTCCCTTATCTTTGATGGCAATTGGATACACAATGAAACCATCCTGATGGAGAATTCTGCAAGCTACATGCAAATTTTTGGCCAAGACGTCACTCCTTACAGTCGGTATGCATATGGTGGTGCTACTCGTCAATCTTCCTCAGTGGGGGCATCCGTTACATTTAGTTTCAATGGTTCGTACAGTACTAGTGGATACTCAATCCATCTTTCAACTACCTAACATGTGGATCACAGGAACCTCAGTATCCATATTTGGTGTCAATTTATTCACTTCATCGCAACGTTTAAGTATGACTTACACATTGGATGGGAAACCAAATCCGAGAAACCACACAGCTGGAAATTCAACAAACTACCGGTGGTACTGTACTGATGGCCTCTCTCCAACTATTCATACACTTGAAATGAAGGTTGGTCATGGTCAAGATGATGCATCCTTTAACTTGGACTACATAATCTATGTGCCATCATTCATGTCACTCGCTGAAGAACAGGGGCCTACATCCCATCCATCTCCATCCCATCCATCTCCATCTCATACAGCTATTCCTTTGCAGACCAGCACTATGCCGCTACTCAACCAGCCTGGTAAAGGAACTTCATTGGGGGCTATCATTGGGCCTGTCCTTGTTGGAGTTGTTGTTGTGATTCTCTTATTCATGCGTAGAAAGAAGCTTGTCTTTTGGTCCTCAAGAGAAAGTCCTAATATAGGTATGATGAATGCCACAATCCTAGTATCAGCACTGACTGGTATCACTAAGGTGACATATTCATTAGCTCGGATGGGATAGATCAAGTACAATCTGCATGCAGATTTGGTTGCTTGGCATGGCCTTGGCATCGTCCCACAAACCCTGGACTAGGTATGTTTCCTCTTCAAGCATGATAGACCCCTTTGACTTGGTATACTTGGTATGCAGTAGAAGCCTTTCCACCCAACTGTAATCCTTCAAATTCCAATCAATCAAATGTTCAAAGAAAACCTTCTCTGCCAGAGATTTTGTGGGGTGAACAACAAGTGTCCAGAAACAGCACCACCAGTACAGCAAATGAGACAATTGTGGCCAATACACGAGTTCAGCAGCTGGAAGAACTTGTCTTTTCCATTCAACAGGAGATTGAAGAAAGGCTTCAGGTATACAGAGTACAGAATGGTGTGCACATGAGGGCACTTGTGGAGGGCCCCAGTGAATCACAGAATGAATTTTACCAACAAGAAAACGAAGATCATTCCAGTGTGACAATGTCGACAACAGTGATTTGACACCATATTTTTCTATACTTAGTGTTGATAATAGTCCCACTGGAAATGTTGAAATTTATGTGATTCTGTTTGGATTTTTTATCTTTCCTCTTTGTTATTGGACAATGAGACTGTTACAGTAGACTCTCAGCTGTGGCAGTAGTGTCTTGATTACTCTGGTCACTAATTCCTTCTTTCTTCTCTCTTAATTACCTCTTTTAGCATGATCATCATCAATTAGTTTTTTCCAAGCCACTACTGGACTGGCTGTTAGTAGTTTTCATATTAGAAAATCCCTTAGTTTTTCTTCTAAGACTGAGGGTATGTAATTACTTCTACTATCCATTTACCAAGCCTTACAAAACCTGTAGATGTTAGTACTACAGGTTCAATACAGTTCTTCTAGGACTGAGGATGTATGACTTACTTATTACTGCAGAGACAATGGGAAGAACATAATATATGTCCTTGATCTGAATGTCAAGAAATTGAATGGAGACTGAGGGTGAGTTTACAATTTATTTACATGCTTCAGACAACTACTTATGCATATCATGATCTTGCAACCTGTGACTATTAGTATTTCATGTCTTAACACAGGAGATATTCCAGAATATCAGAAAAGTTATAAAGTGATTTGAGAATCCTGGATTGGACCTAGCAGGGGATATCATTGTAGGCCAAGCTAAATTAGAAGTTCTGAGTCATCAGAGCAGTACCTTGACAAAACATTGCACAGCATAAAGTTATATATTAGATCCCAGTAGGAAGACTGACACCAAAGCCATCTCTTCTCCACCTGTTGGGCTGAACACCTGGGATCTCAACCTGGAGTCCTCTTTGCTAAATTACTCTCTTGCATCCTTACTAACTGTTAGGCTGTTCTTTGCAATTTGCAATGTGGTGCAACAACAAGACTGTTATAGAATATATTGTGATAATATAAAGAAAGTGTGCTTTACACACCTGTTACAAAATAAATCAAACTAAGGAGACTATCTGTCAGTATGATGAATACTATGGCTCAATGGTCATATGTGTATTGTAGTGTGTCATGACTGTAACCATCATAGTATTTGTTGCAGACTGAGGCCCAAGCCTACTTTTTCCTTTATCAATTAATAGTAAGGAGAAAGTCACATGTCTTGCCTATGGTTTATACTTTATGTGCTCATACATTACTTACTACAGGCTATTATTACTGCTGGCAGTGGAACCTGTTTTCTCTGAAAAAAGGTACAAGAAAAGCTGTCATGCTACTTCCATGTTGTTTTCTCTGGAAAATTTGTAAACAATCTTTTGCTGGAAGAATTAGAAAAGTTTATAACTTTCTCTGAACTGTTTTTAAAATCAAAATTATATGTCTCTACCATTATGTTGCTAGCAGAAATAGCATGGAAATTCTTGAAAATTCATTGCATATATTTATATCAAAAAAGGAACCATACAGAGATTAAAAACCATCATGTATTTTTTTGCATTTCTCTTTGGAAAATTTACATTTTTTCTCTAATAAAGAGGAATTGAAAGCTTACTGCTGTAGTTTTGAGGGAATAATGGTATAAAAAAACCTGTCATATGTTTCTTAGCCAGTCTTTTACTATAGAAAAAGAGAAAATTCCTTTGTTTAAAGGCTTTTTCCATCAAAAATTGATAAGTTAAAATGGCATAACAGGGTTTTTTTTACTTTTTCTTAAGGAAACATAACTGGTTGTTTTTATTAGAAAAAAGTATGAATTTCCAAAGATAAATTCAAAAAAAATGCATAATAACATTCAATGTTAACAATGTCAAGAAACTCAATATGATTCCTCTTTTTGAAATAAATATGCAATGAAGTTCTTTTTGAAGATTTCCATGCTATTACTATCAGCAAAATAATAATAAAAGAAATATAATTTTCAAGTCAGAAACAGTTCAGAGAAAGGTATAAATTTTTCTAACTCTTCTAGCAAGAAATTTCTTACATACAGTGACTCAAAAAACTGTCCCAATGTTGTATACTTTTTGAAAGATGACAGTGGCATGAAAAATGGATGTACTTAAAATTCTGGTTAAATGATGGAAAATACTATGGCATTATGGCTATAAATTGCATTTTAGTCTATGTAATTTAAATCAAAACTGATGGAGTAATGGCCAGTTTAAAATATCCACTCATTGGGTCAGTTTTTTAAGCATCTCTAATTTTGGTATTTAGTACTTTGTATGTCCTCCATTTGCCTTGATAACTGCTTGAATCCTTCTAGGCATGCTTTCTATCAGTTTTTGGCATACCTTTGCTGGTATTCCATCCCACTCCTTTGCAGCCCTCTTCCACAATTTATGCATGCCATGAAGAAGTGTTTCATACTGCCTAAGCTGCTCCTTGAGGTACTTCCAAAGGTGTTCAAAAGAATTAAGATCAGGGGACTGGGCTGGCCACCAGAGGACATCAATGTTGTTGTCTTCAAACCACTTGTTAGCCATCTTGGAGTTGTGTTTGGGGTCATTGTCCTGTTAAAAGTAGCAGGCACTCTCTTCCATCTCTAACTTTTCAAAGCTCTCCTTTGCTCCATCATCCAAAATTACTGCTTTGCATTCATAATCCCCACTACCTCTACTAGCTTTTTTACCCCATTCCAACCCATACAGCCCCATACCATGAGATTATCCCCTTCTCCATGTTTCACAGTAAGTGTAGTGGTTCAGTTTAAAATGCCTTCTCCTCATAGCTTTCATACAGACTGCTTTCTATCTGGCCCAATCCTGTTAATCTTTGTCTCATCTGTCTATAACACTCTTTTTAGTCCTCCACAGTCCAGTTCCAATGCTCTTAAGCCCATTTAAGTCATAGTTGCTGATGTCTAGCTTTGAGCATAGGAACTTTTCTCTTTGTAGCAGACCAATACCTCTCCTTCTTTAGCACATTCTAGACAGTCTGAGGAGAGACAGGATTGGAAATGATGTTGTTGATAAAATTGATAGCTTAAACAGCTATATCAAGTCTCCCAGTGATAATGCCCAAAAGTGGCTCAGTACTGTCATGATTACAGATACTTGACCTGAAACTGCATTGGGCACACTAAGTTATGAGGAGTCAAACAGAGTTTTAAAGAATGTGTCAACAGGTGTTGAGGTTGCAGCAGCCAAGGAGTGGTAATAGATGGATGCGCTAATAAGGAAGAGATGTGCTAACACAAATGTGCAGCAGTGAGAAATGATAATTTAGTATGTTGTAGTTGATGTGTAAAATGTTGCTTAGTAGTTTTTGAATGCAAATGCCTTGCCATAGGTGCAAAGGTGCATATTGTCACAACCTGCTGATGCACCCAAAATTTAGCTAAATGCTTTCTTAGTAAGCTGCACTTAGCCTTATTTTGCGTTGGGCTCACAAAGTGTAGAGAGAGTCCCGGGCAGGTCCCAGTTACTCAATCCTAGAGTGTGATGTAAAGCAGCAAGGATGTTGCCGTCGATTGACGGCAGGCGGTAAGAGTTCAAGAAGGACAGTAGACGATACATGATAAGCTTACAAAGCTTCAAATCTTTACTGTCGGCGCTAAGAGGCGGCAAGCGTTGGCACCAACGATGAAGGTGTACTCGTATAGTACCATTCAAGATGTGGAACAAAGGCCGCACTGAGAACCTTTGTCGGAGATGGAGTAAGGCAGAGTCGCTAATTGCTTAGCGCTTTGAGCGAGCTCTTAGAGATCTGGACTTTGGGCATGAAGGTGCTGGGTGCAATTCAATGATTCTCTACTGACAAATAGTAAGGTATTTATAGTAAGTGATGGCGGCGACTTAGTGAAGGGTCGGCAATGACTCTAATAGTCACTGCTAATGAAATGTAAGTGAAAGGTCCAATAATAAGACTATAAAGAAGGTAAATGATATCCAAGGAGCGTCATGCAGGCAGTTAGCTTGGGCATGCCGCCACATAATGTGCAGGGCGTCAATCAAAGTCTTGACAAGGGTGGGCGCTAAATTGTAATGTGACATGTGGCGGCGGTGACTGAAAGTGCCAGCTGTTGATCATTTGTCATCGTTGAGTCAAATATGGATATATTCCAACTCGAAGAGGAAGGCCAAGCCGGCAGTGATCTGCCAATGGCAGCAGGGAGTGCTGGTGGAGTGTGGAGCCTGTATGCAGGGGTGATGGCGTGGTTTTCATTAATCATCCCGGTGGGGGCAGCATGTGCAGGTAGGAGTCGTGATGCGTCACGTGACCAGGACGCATTGAGTTTGGAGGTAGTGGGATGCTCCTTGTGGAGAGGAGAGCCTGCGAGCTGGTGATGTCCACGACTTCCCGTGGAGCAGGCGGCAAGGCTGACTGTCATGTGAGTAGTTTTACCGTTGCCTGTAGATGTTGTAGTTGGCTGCAAGGATGCGTTGATGCTGCATGGGGAACTTGCTCATAGGGGGCTGCTGGGGTCTTGCCGCCTTATGTTGGTGCTGGTGCGTTGATGAGCCCCCGGTTTGGCCCAACATATTTTAAGCCTTTAACGCACTAGTACTGACCCAAGGCGGCAAGACCCCAGCAGCCCCCTACAAGCAAGTCCCCCATGCAGCACCGATGTATCCTCACAGCCAACTACAACATCTACAGGCAATGATAAAACTACTCACGTGACAGTCAGCCTTGCCACCTGCTCCACAGGAAGTCGTGGACATCATGAGCTCGCAGGCTCTCCTCTCCATGAGGAGCACCCCCACTACCTCCAAACTCGACGCGTCCCAGTCACGTGATGCATCACGACCCCTACCTGCACGTGCCGCCCCCACCAGGATGATTAATGAAAACCACGCCATCACCCCTGCATACAGGCTCCACACTCCGCCGGCACTCCCCGCCAGCATTGGCAGATCACCGCTGGCTTGGCCTTCCTCTTTGAGTCGGAATATGTCCATATTTGACTCAATGATGACAGATGATCAACAGCTGGCACTTTCAGTCACCGCCGCCACATGCCACATTACAATTTAGCGCCCACCCTTGTCAAGACTTTGATTGACGCCCTGCACATTATGTGGTGGCATGCCCAAGCTAACCGCCCACATGACGCTCCTTGGATATCATTTACCTTCTTTATAGTCTTATTAGTGGACCTTTCACTTACATTTCATTAGTGGCAACTATTAGAGTCATTGCTGACCCTTCACCAAGTCGCTGCCGTTACTTACTATAAATACCTTACCATTTGTCAGTAGAGAATCATCGAATTGCACCCAGCACCTTCATGCCAAAGTCCAGATCTCTAAGAGCTCGCTCAAGGCGCTAAGCAATTAGCGACTCTGCCTTACTCCATCTCCAACAAAGGTTCTCAGTGCGGCCTTCGTTCCACGTCTTGAATGGTACTATATGAGTACACCTTCATTGTTGGTGCCAACGCTTGCTGCCTCTTAGTGCCAACAGTAAAGATTCAAAGCTTTGTAAGCTTACTACGTATCATCTCCCATACTTCTTGAATTCTTATCGCCTGCCATCCACTGATGGCAACATCCTTGCCGCTTTACATCACACTTTAGGATCGAGTAACTGGGACCTGCCTGGGACTCCCTCTACACTTTGTGAGCCCAACGCAAAACAAGGCTAAGTGCAGCTTACTAAGACAGCATTTAGCTAAATTTTGGGTGCATCTGTGTTAAAGGCTTAAAATGCGTTGGGCCAAACCGGGGGCTCATCACCACACTAAGTCCCAAGCCCCAGATGCCCACCAGGTCATTCCAACCGCCCTAGACAACAGGACCCCCGCCAACAACCCAAGGGACACACCTCCATCAAACCTGGCACCCCGGCACACCTCCCATCAGCCCTGGCACCCTGACATAACTCCCATCAACCCCTCATCAAGACCGGCACCCACCTTCACCCCAAAAACTCCTGATCTACTCAACCTACCAACCTGAACACCCACCAATCATCTGGCTCCCCGTGCAACCACCCCCAGATGCCCCACACAATCACCCCCAATGCCATTCAACACCTCAGATACACAGCCCTGCACACCGATCCCGATCATCACCCCTGGGCTAAAACCTCCCTGAGCCAGTCCCAGACCCCCTACTTAAATCCGTAGGTAGCATTCCACTAGAGTAGTCTTGATATTACCTTTGCCATTACTTTGTTGTACCTCCATTTTGTACGAGCTTGTCTGTCTAACTTGTCTGCCAATCTATATCTTCTTTTCTCTCCAAGTCTCCTGGTTTTTTCTAAGTCTCCTTCTCTTTCTTCGCCTCAGTCTCCCAGACTTTGTCTCAGTCTCCCGGTTTTTCTTATTCCACCTCCACGCATCCTCCATCCCACCTTTCCCGCTTCTGGACTTCACCTAGAACCCTGACACCCTCTCACTCATTTCCTGGTACTCCATGCATCCCCAGAGTACCTCCCCCCATTCGGACTTCCTCTGAAACCCCTGCTCTCTGTCTGGGACTACTTCCTCAGACGTTGAGTCTGCCTAGTAAGGACCCACTTACAGTTGGAAGCCCCTGTAGTCAGCGGAACCTGACACATATAGTATCAAGGGCACCAACAATGGCAATATAACATGATGGCCAAAAGAGAAAGCAAGGGGCAGCAGCAAGAGAATGGTGCTCAGAAGGTAATTGTGGCAAGAACACAGCAGAATAAACATTGGCAACTTATAGTTTAGAATGCATCAAAAGAAATCTAAAGTGTAAGGTAATTAAAGGGGCTTTATTTAATGATTGTACTAACAGAAACAATAAGTACTTATACAAGAACAAGTTTGCCATTGCCATTGTGCTAAGCAGCACTAAAGAATGGGAAACTAGAAAAAAAGTAAGTGAATGCCATGAATTAAGTAATGCAAAGTCTATAACCAAGCTTTCTATACTATGCCGTTAAGTGTCACTAAGCAATGTTAAGTGCTAAGGTAAAACACCAGGCTGTCTGCCATGAAGAATCTTCATCATTCCATGTCACTAAGCACTGTCATTGCTAAAAAATATCAGTTCTTATTATTTTTGATGCTATCCATCACTTATCAATCTGTCCATCACTAGCACTATCATTGATGAGAGAAACTTGTTGCTGTGCATAGCTGTTGGATACCACCTAGAATGGTTTAATCATGCATGTCAGAGTAACTTCCCTTTTTGTGACCTCATCTGTAACCCACATAAGTGTCATACCATATGGTTGGTGCACCTAGCCCAAATAAAAGCTTATCACCAGTTGATATTTGTTGAACAATAGTCTGTTTATTATGTAGAGTAAGCTTAGCTGGATGGCCTCCAGAATAGTTTTTCTTGTCCATCTCCAACTCTCTATCAATCCTTCTAATAGTAGACTCTCCTAAACCAATCTAATACAGAGAATATCCTTAAGCAAGGAAAGAATGTACAGTAGAGCATTGTGCAGGAGAAGTAGCTTTCATGATAGTGGTTGAAGGTCAAGATATGGTTCAACCAACTTGAACCACTCCCAAATAT
>JAGGAT010000107.1:0-75693 GCA_017657195.1 Termitomyces sp. T70a | reverse complement strand
ACTCCTGTGGACACCCGCAATGTGAGTGGAGTTCAATCAGAACTCCCTCCAATGGTAAAGCAGGAGGAAGGTGAGGCCCACCTCGGAGCTTCCACAAAAGTTTGAGCCATGCCAGTGGCTCAAGAGGGGGGAAGAAGAAGGAGAAGAAGGGAGGGCAGGGCGATGTGGCCCTGCCAGCGCACAGAGTTTTGAGCCACCCTGTGGCTCAGCAAGGACAAGAAACAGCTCAAGGAGGGGCTGTGGGCTGTCAGGGCTCGTGTAGGGGATGCGTGTCATCCTCCCCGCAATTTGTGGAGGGCTCCTCACAACAGGTACGACCACTGCCATACCAAGATGCATTTTTTGGCAGACAGCCAGTGCCCATACAGCCTGTATGGTTGCAGGAGTTCGGCCAATATGTGTTACCACAAGTTTCTGTGGTACCTCAGGCTTTTCCAGTAGGTCCTCAAGTACCTGCAACTTTGGCAAACCCCAGGACGAGCCGCAATTGGTTCGCCCCTGTCTCTCCCCATGAGATGGATGTGGACGATACTGCATCGGCAGCACCAACAATGAGTGAGTTGTCAGCGCCATCCCGTGGCTCGGAGTACCCAGGGCGTACAAGTGACGCCTCCAGGTCGAAGAAGAAGGGGAAAGCAAAGGCTCGCAAGCCTTTGCCTAATGTGGAGGCGGATGAACAACTTGCTCATCTGCTACAGCGCCTCCACAACACTGGAGTACCAGAGGACATCAGGATGGACGTCCTCAAAAACCCTGTAGTGCAAATTGCACTCAACCAAGTTCTAAATGAACTTGACATTGCTCGACAACAGAGGGATGAGGCCCGATCGGACCTCTACCGCTCTGTGATGGGACTGGGGAAGAGAGTAGCTTCTCCAGTCGGGGATTTGCCACGGAAGGCCCATCGACAGGACCTTCAATCCACCCCTGGGGATAGGGCATCAGCACTGCCCTATGAGGACATTGGTCCATCAGGGGAGGAGGTGGAGATGGGGGATTCCACCCCCTTGCAGTCGAAGGGGAAGGACGTCAAACCGTCCCCCCCCAAAGTAATTGTGACTGGGTCTGTGAACCCAGTACCCATAGTACCCATAGGCTTGTCAAAGCCTATGCCGCCTCCTAAGAGTGGCGCTGTGGCGCCACCCAGTCAGTCATCAAAGGGCAACAAGCCTGTTGCCCACCACAAGGTACATTTCCCTCAGAATGTACCCGATCAAGCCCATCCCAGCTATATTGAGGTTGACAAACCTCATATCTATACGTTTCCCTGCAAGTATCCTGAGCGGCTGTCATCTATTGTGCACCGCAAGGAGAGTGACAAACACTTCTTTGTCACGCAGCCGCAGGGCAACGATGACGATGACTCTGGGTCTGATGAGATGGACCCATCGCAAGCATATCAGGAGATTGAACCTGATGACAACAAGATAGCTCGTCGTCTAAAACAATCGCACAATGCTAAGGTTGACCGACGCTTAGCTGAGGATGCCAAGAAGTCCAAACAGGACTTTGAACGGCTCAACAATACAGTGCCTGGCTGCCTTCCAGACGGCTGGGAGACTACTTTCGTCAATGGGCGTTGGGAACGCCAGAATGACTTTAGGGGCATTTTGCACCCTAACTTCTATTGGTCACCAACAACCAATGTAGTATACGTGGGTGAAGAGGCAAAGATTGCCTGCATTCACAAGCTGGCTGAAATGGTGTACACCACCCAGTCTTACTACAGACTTTATTGATGGGTCCCACGAGGGATGCCCATGAATCCTGAGCAGGTACGCCTGCTCGTACAAGTTACCAAGGAGAATAGTATCTCAATAACGCTTTGGGAGCGCATTCATGCAGCGCTCCTTCTTCAGGAGTTCCATAGGATCTCCTACTTCATGCACAGTATGTGGCAGAACCGGTCCATGTGCCGAGTCCTTGAAATAGACATGGCCAATGTTGTGTGCTTCCTACCGAGCGACAATAGGCACTGACTCCCGGTGCCTCTGCCTTCACAAGCGTTGGCCATGTTGGGCCGATCAGATAATTCAACTTGTGGTGCGGGACTACCTCAGGTCCCTATAGAGCACCACTTCGAGATAGACCGGTGGGCGCAGTACTTACTGCACCATGGTCATCCTGGATCCCAGAACTTTGTGTCTGGGATCGCTATGGATATTGCTGGACGAGTCAGCCGAGGCGCTGTCTTTGGCTATGTCCTAGCACGTGCACTGGCACCCACTGGTGCCCATGCTTGTGCTGCATACATGAGAGCCTTTGCTCTTGTTGCTGCTTGCCCCCGCCTCTATGCAGAGGCTGTGGACACATACAATCGGGAAAGCATGAGGCCCTTCAAGGCCATCAATAACTATAGCTTCCCATTGCACAGGCTCCACATCAAGCCTGGGCAAGCCGCTAATCTTGGCAATACAGAGGTGCTTTGCCACCTCCTTGCCAACAGGATTCCACGTATGTGGATGGACTACACATATACCTATGGCATACACTACCTGGACTATCACTGGTCCAAGAGTGGTCTTCATACCAACCTCTTTGCAAGTGTTGATGATGATAGGCATCAATGCCTGCAGCTCTATGGAGCTCCAGGAATCTTGCCTGGATACAACGGGTGGTACGAGCCCACCCCTGATGATCGAGAACGCTTCTGCATTCTCATTCAACTCTTGGAGGCCAAGGACCTCCAGCCACTTTCAGATCGAGAGTGGCTTTGGTATGGCGAAGATGCCAGGTTTATATACCTGGCCAATCGCCCAGCGGTGGCTGTTCATGCTGCTCAGGCACCACCAGCTCTGGTGATGACCACGACTCTGCCAAGGGGACCTGACAAGTCCCTCATGCAACCAGATCCATTGGAGGAGACTACACCTGAAGTCTCCTTCCCTACACCTGTACCAGACTCTGGTACTGTGCAGATGGAGGCACTTCCCGTGCCTCCAACCGCTATGAAAGAGTCTGACAATGTTGATATGACCGTTGTCAATTCATACCCACCTCCTGAGATGGGGTCTAGCGAGACTGCAACCAACATTGCAGTCTCTAGGCTCCCAGCTGAGGCCACAGATTACCCTGTTGCCTTGGATCCCTTTGCTTCAGTCAACACTGAAGCCGTGGGATGGGATGAAATGACAGCCGTAGCGGAATCTGCACAAGACTTTATGGACATAGAGGCCACTTAATGTGGTCTCTACAGTATTCCTGGATGGATGGGAAGGGACCATCAGGAAGGGACCTATGCCGGTCCCTTCAAGTTGCTATATTGTGCTCTAATCAAGATGCAATCAGGTGAAGTCCAAGCAGTGTGAGTTGCGCATATGCACAACTTGCATGGCTGCTAGAGACCTTTTCAAGGTTCTCAGAGAGCTTCTGATTGCTCTCTGGGGCCTCAGTCTCTGGTGTGATAAGACCAAAGCTGCCTGCTCGGTCTCCTCTGATCACCTGCATTCACCGCAACGCAGCTCCATTGTATCCGCTATAAGGGAACTGTCGAAGTCCCTAATAGCAAACTTCCGTAACCTGAGAGGAAAACTTCAGTGGCTAGAGAGAACTTGCAAAATGGGCGGGACGCTATCTCCCACCCTATACCCTGCATTTAATTTATTTTTATTTTTATTTTTATTGATGAGACCCATTATGGTCTCATGTGTTTTCGTTGATTAATTATTCAATGAGACCTGTGATGGTCTCATGAGGGGGGTATGTAACGGATCATGCTTGTTACAGCACTGGTATAAAGTATTATTACTTTATAGTTATTATTTTACTTAGTTATTATGTAATTACTATATAAGTCGTGAGGTTACTTATGTAACCTCAAGTAGTCTTTTCGCACAACCATAGCCAGAATCAATTGATAGGTTCTGACTTACAGTCTTGTGCATGAAAGGCTCAGTAATTGTGTTACACAAGAAAAACATAAATAGTGCAGCAAGAGTGTGTGGCAACTGGATAGGTGCACTCAACTGATAAAGAACCTCTGATACAAGTAATCAGTAAGAGAATGGGTGTTTTTGGTATTTTTGAATGATTTTAAAAGAGTTGCTTAGCAAAATCCAAGCATGAATGCTATGCCATAGTTGTAAAGATGCATATAGTACTGACAGTGCCAATGATGGTGACATAATGCAAAGGTCAAGAGAAATGGCAAGGATGTGTGGCAAGAGAAATGAGTTAAAAAAACACAAGACCAATGTTGTTGGCTTATAACTAGGATGCACCAAAAGAAATCTGATATGTAGAGTGATTAAAAAAGACTTGGTTCAATGCTACCACTAACAAAAAGTAAGTGTTTATACTAATAAGAGCTCTCCATCACCATTGTGCTAAGCAGTGCTAAAAGGCAGTGAAGTGGTAAGAATGTAAGTAAATGTTAAAAATTAAACTATTTAATGTGAAGTCCACAATTAAGCTGTCCATTGATATGCTGTAGTTCTGACAAGGCATGACAAAATGCATTCAGAAGGCATAAGGAACAAGAAAGAGAGGGAATAACACACAGGACAACTATAGAGAAAGTCTGAAGAAAAGGAGAAGCAGGTACTAAGATCAATCTTGATCAATGACAGAGTTCAGATCATAATCAGAATCTAAACCAATGCAGATCTCCAGGACTAAAAATAAATAAGCCATACATTTCAGAGCAAAGGAAAAAGAAAAGGGGCAGAACATTTATTATGGGTAAATACATTTATTATGGATAAACCTAAAAGGAGTAAGGAAGGTGGATAAAAAAACAGGTAGGGAGATACTGGGCAAAATGTAGCATAACACAGCCCTTGGCCCATGCACTACAAAAAGGATATATAAAAGGAAGGAGAACAAAGGAAAAGACAAGCAACCAGTGGATCAGAAAGATGACTTTCCTTTCTGTGACCTCTATCTGTGACCTGTCTATGTGCCATTCCATATAGTTGGTGTGCCTAGCCCTAATGGAGGCTTATCAATAGTAGGTCATGGACACTTGCAGCTCATTGGCTTCTTTTCCCATGATGTGTGCTTCCACTCACTCCAAAACTCAACATGTAGCAATCATGTGACAGATCATGCACTCCATCTGCATGTGCCACCCTGTTAAACTTTGATTAGCACTCTATTCCTTCAACCAGATGTTATGCAACTACTCTCACATCTCAATTCTGCACTCTGCTAAGAAGCATCATCACCATCAGTAGATCATAACCAGCAATATTTCCTATTTCTATTCTAATGACAATTCCTTTCTATTCCATTTTATATTAATGATGATACATAACTGGCAGCTGGCTGGCACTTTCTGTCACTGCCTCTGACATGCCACATTATAATTTGGCATCCACTTTTATCACAACTCTGTTACAAGACTGATACCTTGCATGTTACCTAGCAGCATGCCTCAGCTAGCTGCCTGCATGACCACTCATGAGTAGCATTTATCTTGCTTATAGTATCATTAATGGACCTGTACTTACATTTTTTATTAGTGGCAACTATTAGAGTTATTGCTGGCCTTTCACTAAGTTGCCACCTTTACTTACTATAAATACTTTATCTTTTGTCAGTAGCACATTATTGAATCTTCAGTTCCTACTATTCAGATCTTTTAAAAGCTCATCAGAGCTACTAAGTTATCCACACCATCATCTTTCTTCACTGCTGGCACCAGAACTTGTTTCCATCAGAAAAGTGACAAAAAACTGTGTTATGCTATTTCCAATGTACATATTTCCAAGGAAAAAGGTTTAAGACAATGAAAAATGCCTTTTTCTAAGACAAAAAGTTGCCAATAAAAATTGCATAACACATTTCTTTGTCAATTTTTCTGGTAGAAACAGGTTCTGGCACTAGCAGTGCTTTTGGCACTAACTACTTAGCACTCTTGTTATTATCTTCATTTTATATGTAACTGGGACCTGCCTGGAACTCCCTCAACACTTTCTTTGCAAGCCCAATGCAAAACAAGGTCAAGTGCAGGCTACTCAGACAGCATTTAGCTAAATTTTGGGCACATCACTGTAAGGGCAACCTCTGGAGGGAAAATCATAGTGGGGGTGGCAGGAGGAGGATTAGAGGGTAAGAAGGAGAGACAAAAGATGGGTCCCCTGACATCACCCCCCCTTAGCATGTGGCATCTTGTCTCACTCAGTCCACCACCACCTTCTTGGGAACCTCTAGCACATACGCCATGGTAATCATTGTCAGTGCCTGCTTGAAGGTGGAAATAGGCTCCTCCTTGACAAGGACTCTCTCAAACTAGGTCCTGGATTTCAGGACGTTCCTCCAGTGATGGGCTCTGACTAACCACCCTAGCTAATTCATTTCCTGTGCAACCTCTGGTGAAACAGAGCCCATCCTGTAAGAAGGACAGGGCTGACTGTTGGCATATGACGGTCAGACTCACCTTACATTTATTTCTTTTCTTTTGTTTCTTTTCTCTTATTCTATTCATTGTATAACATATGACATATGCCACTATCCTAATGTTTGCGGCACTTTGCCGCAAACCTTATTTGTATACTTACTTACATTACATACATCAACAGTTTTTTTTCTCCTCAGTTGTCTCCACTCATTGCGACATTCTGAGGGGTACATGATTACTTACATATCATTTCATTGTATCTAATCAGCTACCATAGTTTGATTACTTACAGGTATATAATAAAGTTGTCTCCACTCATTGTGACATTCTGAGGGTTTGATTACTTACAGGTTATGGGCCCCGTAGCTATTTCCTGCAGAAAAATTCAATCCTCACAACAGACTTACCAGACAACCCATTTTTTTTTACTGAACAATACATCCAATGGCGGACCACCCACATTCCTGGAAGACCAGCAATTTGATGGAAAAAAATTTGTCCATTTCAAAAATCAGGTCCTAATAGCAGCTTGAGCTTGTGGAGCAAAAGGGTATCTAGAAGAAACTATCCCAAAACCAGGGGCTGGAAACCCAGCCGCCCCTATAAAATCAGAAACATTTGAAACCTCAAGCTGGTTCTCCAAAAATCCCTCAGCTAATGACTGGGACCTACAAGATGCATGGACACTTGGATTAATCGTATACAACTGCAAAAACCCAGTTGGACTGGAAGTCAAAATGGATGGAACAGCTGCCAAAGCGTGGAAGTCACTCACCAAAGCATACAGGGTGATGTCTGAGCTGGCGGCTATGGGCGCTGAAAATGCTCTTCAATCCACTAGATTCACAGATGGAATGGACTTCCTGATGCATGTCGCTGACCTGCACACAAAATGGGCAAACACCACAGAAAAGGGAGCAAACATATCTGACCTCACTTTCTAATCCATTATCATGACATCCTTGCTGGAATTGTGGAACACTGTCGTAGCAAGCATGTACTCAACCAAAAACTCAACAGATCTCATATTGGGACTCTTGGTTCACTGGGAGCGCCTGAAACTTCAAAAGGTCACAACATCGTTGGTCATGGCTCTGCAAACAGATACAAGACCCCAGAGGGACAAATTAGTTTGCACAAACCCAAACTGTAAATGTACTGGACATATGATTGAGAGATGCTACTGGCAAGGTGGTGAAAAGGAGGAGCAGTTCCTAATAAGCTTTAGAAACCGTGAGCAGGCAGGCGCTAGTGACACTTGCAGCTTCGACAGCAAGCACTGACTCCAAGACCCCACACACACCTGCAGCCCACTTAGCCAACACAAACTCGACCCCAGCAGATGCAACACAGACCACATATGCACTGGCTGCAACGACAACACCCATTGTGCAGTACACCATTCCTGCCACAGATCAGCCCAGGGCAACCCTGGATATGATGAATGGAATGGTTCCTACATTCGCGGACTCTGGTGCAATGGATCATTGCTTTGTCAATCGAGAAGTATTTTCAGAGTATGCACTTTTCCCTACACCAAGACAAGGGCAGGCTGCATCTAAGGACAACATGTTCCGTATCATGGGATCTGGCACTGTAAGGAAGAGGGTTAAAACGAGCCAGGGAAGCATTGAACTGATCTTTAGAGACGCACTGCATACCCCCGACCTCTCAGCTAACTTAATCTCCATTGGGAAATTTGACTGTGCCAGCTTCTCAATAATGTTTGCCCAGGGCAAGGCCACTTTCAGGGACCTGGAGGAAAGGGTAGTACTAATCGGGGAGAAAAACAAAGGAATGTACATCCTCAACAACTTCCACCAAGCGCAACCAATGATGGCAATGATCGCAACACGTCTTGACATCCCAGTGGATTTGGATGGCTGGCACTGTTGTTTTGGCCATGCAGGGGTTGACACAATCCAAAAGGTGGTCCGAGAAAACCTGCTGGATGGTCTGGTGGTAAAAGGTGATCTGGAGGTTAGAGGGTTGTGTGAGGATTGCATATATGGTAAACACACATCCCAACCCTACAATGGTGAGCATGAAACTGAGGCCTATCCAAATGACTGCGTATATATGGACCTCTGGGGACCATCAACAAAAGTGTCACTGGGGGGAGCATCATACATGATGCTAGTAGCCGACAGATGCACATTGAGACTTGCAGGATACTTCTTGACAAGGAAGGATGCGGCTACCACCCTTACCACGTTTGCCACATACCACACTGAATCGGAGCGGCAGACAGGGAGAAAGCTGAAAGCCATATGGATAGATGCTGGGCATGAATGGTTAAATGAGAGATGGGAAGACTATTGCTCAACTTACGGGATCCTCATAAAACCAGTTGTCCCATACACACACTCACAGAACGGCTTTATTGAGCACACTATCCACACCATCATTGAGGATGTTCAATGTATGTTAGCAGAAAGCGGCCTACCAAAGGATCTGTGGGCAGAGGCTGCAGCTGCACAAATATACACCCGGAATAGGCTCCTGTTGTCAAGACACAAAGCAATTCCAGAGGAATTATGGACAAAGACTCAACAAAACATTAACCACTTACGCCCATTTGGTTGTGTTGCATTTGCAAAGGTTCTGGATGAGCTCATCAGGTCTAAACTGGACCCCTGCTCAGTGAAGTACTATATGGTGGGATATGCACCAAGGAAAGGTGGCTTACCGACTGTTTGATCATGCTACAAGAGCAATCATCACATCTTGTGATGTGATTTTTGATGAGGGCATGGGGCATAGGACACCGTTCACTTACCATCATTGAGGAAGCAACAGACCTCTTGTCCGACACACTGCACTCAACTCCTGAGGGCACTTCTGGTCTCCTTATGCCCCAACAGCCAGTGGCTCCCTGCATTAGGGGAGATGCCCCACTTCACCAACCAATCCCTCCAAACAATTGAGACATGCCTGTAGTCGACCCTGACAGTGGCACTGCCAACATAGCTGACCCAGGAAGTATCAACATCCCAACTGTACTGCTCCGCCACTCAAACCGACTCCAAGGTATTGCCCCAAATGTACAATCATGCCTGGCACACAATGCCTATGCATTCATGGCAATGACTGCCAATGCCAATGTAGGGGATGATTTGTATGTACTGAGGAGTTATCCAGAGGCCATGCGCAGAGCCAACTTGTGGGTGCTAGCTATCCAGTCAGAACTGAAGATGCTCAAGGACAGGCAGGTGATGCATCTGGTGTTGAGGAATGAAGTACCAGCAGGGAAGAAGGTCATCAGGTGTTGGTGGGTTTTTGCGAATAAGTACAACGCAAATGGAGAGGTGGTCAGAAGAAAAGCCCGACTTGTAGCAAAAGAGTACTCACAGGTTCTGGGGGAAGACTACAACAAAACATATGCAGCAGTGGTTTGACTAGAGTCACTTAGAACTACCATTGTGGTGGCAGCAATGTTGGGGCTGGAGATCTGGCAGGTAGACTTTGTCTCTGCCTACCTGAACAGTGTGCCAGACTTCCAGATATTTATGGAGGCACCCCCAGGGCTTCCAGGAGTGGAGGAAAAGGTGGTAGAACTCCTGAAGACCCTGTACGGCCTAATGCAAGGGGGCAAGGACTGGTTCTGGACCCTCAATGCGGCATACAAAACCCTCAAATACCATATATTGTGAGCAGACCTGTGCGTATGAGCAAGAATCATTGGGAGCAAACACACAGTGACAAATATGTTTAACGACAATGTTTTTGGCACATCCATGAGTTGTGAGGGAGCCATGGTGGCTAAGCACGAGTTAGCAGAAATATACGATGTCAAGGACTTGGGAGCACTGGAATACATCCTGGGTATGGCCATGGAGCACAGCGCCAAGACAGGGGCTATCTTGTTATCTCAGAAAGCATACTTGGTTCATATCCTAGAAAGGTTTGGGATGGCGGAGTGTAACCCACACACCACCCCGTTACCAGCAGGGATCAGACTTACGGAGGCCATGGGACCCCAGGACAATGGCAAATGTCAATTCATGGAAGACAAACCGTATAGAGAACTCTTAGGCTCACTCATGTGGGCACAAGCGGCCACCAGACCTGATCTATTGTTTGCCATAGGATTACTGGCTTGTTTTCAGACCAACCCTGGCCCTGCGCACTGAAATGCATTGCTCCATGTGCTCGGGTATGTGAAGGGGACTCTGGATTATTGAATTGTGTATCATCACCAACAGACAGGGGAATCCACAAAACCTTAAGGTTTTGTTGATGCAGATTATGAAGAGAATCTTGACATGCATCAGTCAACATCAGGATACGTGTTTCTTATAGCAGGAGGACCAGTATCATGGAGCTCTAAGAGGCAGCCAACTGTAGCGCTTAGCACGACTGAAGCTGAGTATATGGCAATGACACGTGGAGCCCAGCAGGCATTATGGATGTACAACTTTCTTGCCAAAATTGACTCGCCTCATTCTCTACCAGCCATACTTCACACGGATAACCAATCTTCCATTGCCCTTGCTGAGACCACCAAAAACCACACAAGAGCAAAACATATTGACATACACTACCATTATATTTGGGAACGCATATGTGAAGGCGACATCAAAATCATACTGATACCCTCTAGCAAAAATGTAGCCGACCTGTTCACCAAACTACTCCCACATGTGACCCACAAATACCTTGTTACCAAGCTGGGCATGAAAAATTAAGGCAAGCCAGCTCATCAGGGGGAGTGTTGGCATATGACGGTCAGACTCACCTTACATTTATTTCTTTTCTTTTGTTTCTTTTCTCTTATTCTATTTGTTGTATGACATATGACATACGCCACTATCCTCATGTTTGCGGCACTTTGCCACAAACCTTATTTGGATACTTACTTACATTACATACACAAACAGTTTTTTTTCTCCTCAGTTGTCTCCACTCGTTGCGACATCCTGAGGGGTATGTGATTACTTACATATCATTTCATTGTATTTAATCAGCTACCATAGTTTGATTACTTACAGGTATATAATAAAGTTGTCTCCACTCATTGCAACATTCTGAGGGTTTGATTACTTACACTGACAATGTGCTATCTAGAAGCTTGTGGTGCTCCTGGGCCCATCCTATCTGCTGTCAATCATGGCCAGCAAAATTACTCACAACCCACCTAGAGAGGTCAACCATGCTGCTACTAAGTCATGAAGAAGGTGCATGACAATCACCATGTGCTCTTTCCCAGCGCCCTGCTCCTTGCCTGTCCCCTGCTCTAACAGCACCTGCATTGCCTCCAGCTCGTCCTCCAACCCTGCCTGACCCACTAGAGCTGCGTCCTGCTCCTAAGACACAACCTCCTGCCTCTCCTTGGCCTGCATCCAAGCCTCTCCTGCCCCCCATGCTTCCTTCCAGGCCCATGCCACTTCCAACCATGTCTCCTGCAAGTACCTGGCAGTTGCCTGATGCTGGTTCAACAACCAGCATGACTCCTGCCCAATCTGCTCCAACTGGGCCTGCAGCTCCTCTGCATTGACAGCCATGAGGCAACCAGACAAGGGCGAGAATACTGCTGGAGCAGCGGCAACAGAGAATGACCTAGTTGGGCCCATTTGGACAATGGCCCTGCCTCTGGTTTTCCTTATCTGTGCCCTCCCCCCACCCCACCTGGACCACTACTCCTTGGGCCTACCACGTCACCACTTCTTTGATCTGGGGATGGGCCTCTGCTGCTAGCATGCTCTTGTCTCCTGGTACACCTGTTCCTGCTTCCCTGGAACCTCCTGCAGCCCTGAACAGCCCTGGCTCCACTAACCAATTCCTCACCTCTATCCCCATCTTCTGAACCACTCCAAGTCCCACCCCTGCTCCTTTGACATGCAACAAGCCTGCTATAGTGCTGACATAAAACATTGCTTGTGGTTACTCTGGCACGCATCACACACCAAAGGGTTGTGCTAGGATGCCACATCTAGGGCAATGAAGAGGCACTGCCCCCCTGGTGCACACAGTGGGAACACTGCCTCAGGTCAGTTCAGGTGACTATAGATGCAATGGGACACTCACTGGGCCATTATCCATGCACCACTCATGGGTGGGCGGCTCCTGGGAATGACCCAAGGCCTGTTGATAGACCTCTTTGGTCACAGACCTTAGGGGTACCCAGCAATCCTTGGGCACAATGTAGATGGACCCCAAGGACAGGTTCTGGCCTGCAGATGGAGGCAGAGGAGGCACATGAGGATGGGGATAGACCGTCATCTGCATGGGGGTGGGTGCCACTCAACCAGGCTCTGCTCCCAGGACCCACGAGGGCTGACTAGACCCTGCTGCCACAACCTGCCCAGACCCCACTCCCAGGACCTGTGAAGGTTGGCTGGGACCCACCTTTGGCCCCTGAGAAGATTGCTCTGAAAAAGGAGGGTAAGTACACTGGATTGAGAAGTGGCTCCACACATGTTGATGGTACATCTCTGCTACCTGCTCTCAGTCCCAGCATCAGCAGTACCAGTTGTCCCAGGCCTCCCACTTGAGGTGTTCCACCACCCCACTGGTGGTGGGGGGCATGGGCATATGTGAGGGGGTAGGGAATGGCTGCAACATGACAAGGAAAAAGTTGAACTTTTTTTCCCTTCCTTTTTACTAAACATCAACAAGGCCTGGGACTCCCATGCTTGGACCTCTAAACCAGCCAGACTAACCACATGCACCTCAGAGGATCCTGGTGCTGAGGGGGGGTTACTGTCACAACCCTCTCCAAATAACTCTCCTGAAGCCCCTCCCAACAACCCCCAGAGCCCTGACCTTCCCCAGGACCATCCCCAGCAACCCTGCCACTACCCTCAGCCACATGCTACTATCACACACATTCCTGGGCCATTATGCATTACTCTAGGCCATCACCCAACCTCTATGCATCATCCTGGGCCATCATGCAGATCACCTGACCATCATGCACTATCCTTGGCCATTACACATCATGCAGATCACCCAGCCATTGTGTGGGTCACTCAGCCATCACATATCATGTGGCTACCCAAACTTTCATTGATCATGTTTGATTTCCTTTTTGTGCTTGCTTCAGTTCCCTTCATGTTTGCCTTGGTCTCTTATTCTGGCATGCACATCATCAACTGGCATGCACTACACTCTATTAACTCAATTTTGTCTCATCACTGGAACCCCTCCATTGGCTCAACTCCCTACCTTCAGCTCAACTCCCAGAGCAAGTTCTTTAACCCAGAGACTTACTCCTCTCGCTGTTTCATGCTCCAGAACACCTCCTAGAGCTCTCAATGCCATGTCTATGTAGTTCAGCACTTGCTTGCACCTTGTAAGGTCATTGCTTACTAGGAAAGGCCTCCAGGTCAGCAGAACCTGACAATATTCCTCAGCATGACCAAGTAATCACATATATGCTAATCTCTGAGTTGCTGCTATTTGCACAGCAAATCAATGACTCCTTGCATGATTGCATCATGCAAGTTACCATCTACTGGGACCTTAAGAATCCAATCTGAGGGCCAGAAGACTTGGACTTTGTTGAATGATGTCACATTCCAATGCGCTTCATGCATGTCAAGGAGGATGGTACATCCATATTGCATGTCATGCATGCACCTGACCCTGCCAGGCCATTTGACCTGGAGCAAGTAGCACAATACATGCTGATATTTGGTTGTTCCAGGCTAGAAATCATCTGGCAGGGAATCACCTTTGACTTTGTATTTTGGATACACTGGCAAACACTGTTTGGATTTGCATTGTGCTGAGTCCTCTGCACTAACAGCGCAGCCAAATTGACCGTAGTACACTGTCTAGTGCTTGTCATGGCATGCCTGGAAATGTATCAGGAGGCAGTGGCCACACATCACACTGCATACTCTGATAAGCCTATAGTGGCCCAATATGGGGCCCATATGGACATTCAACAAATTCGCATGCCTGATAACCAGGCACGTAACTTCTCTGATGACAATGCACTATGCATCTTACTTTATAACTGCATCCCACTGGACTGGGTAGATCACATGTATATATACAGAGTGGTCTACCTGGAACAGCAGTTTCATCACCCAATGATATCCTTGGACATCTTTTGCAAGGTAGATGATGAGTGCATGGAGCACCTGTCTCATTATGGTACTCCTCCAGCTGTCCTACATTGGGATAGATTGAGGGAGATGTCTTATGTTCAAGCATGATGAGGAGTGCTTATTACTAGAATCACCTGAGGCTAAAGGCCTCTACTACATCATTGGAATAAACCCAAACTGGGTCCACCTCTGAAAGCACACTGTGGCTCATGGTATGCTGCCTTTGCTAGCACCTGCAACTAATATTGCACTAACTAGGTTGCCTTTGGCAAATACCATGATTGTAACAGGTCTGTTGACTCCACCCAGAACAGAACAGCACCATGCAATCCCATAAGTAACATTGCATTGGATAATGTGGCCATGACACTGGAATTAGAAGAGGTGCCAGAGGAATTATAGAGGGTCCAATGACTCTATTTACCTGTAGGTAACCAGAAGTATCTACTTGATTCCAGTGCTAACAACTGATCACACTAGTTATCTAGTTGTTTTGATGTATCATATACTTGGGAGTCTGACAGGACCCATACTAAAATGTATATATGTGCCATGTTACTTTTGCATGCAGGCAAGTTGTATGTCAGCAGGGTTGCTTCAACTTCAACCTCAACTATATTCTAGTAATGGTTGGCCTGGCCAATGATTCTGAGCTGTCATTGTTCTCACTGCAAGAACATTCACTCAATCCTGGTCACATTGAGTGACTATCTGAAGGTTGGGCATGCACTATGCCACCACCTTTCTCTCCTTAGCTTAGACCATGACATTGGTCTCAAAGGGAGGTATGTAACAGAGAATGTAACAGAAATTACCACTTGTTCATATTAACAAACAGAGATATTCAATTATGCTATCATGCTAGCAACTCTATCTAACCTAATAGTATATTACATAAGATAACATCTTGTATTCACAATGTATCTAGTCTAATCTAATAATTTGGTCTGATTCAGCTACTGCATGAAACATGCAAGATTGTTCTATCTGTAGCTATTGGCTACAGATTCAACTCAAAAACTTATAATATTTGGAAACTGAGTTACAGCATACACCTTCTTTGAGGATGCCATACAATACATATTCTTACATTGTGAGGCTGAGCTTTGGCAATATTCACTGTGGGCACTGGAAAATGTTTCCATTGGAAAAAGTGTAAAAGAAACATGTTATGCCATTTCTTTGTCAGCTTTTTCTTTTGGAAAAAGGCATTTTCCATTGTCTAATGCCTTTTTCCCTTTGAAATATGTGCCCTGGAAATGGCATAACATGTTTCTTTTTCCCTTTTTGCAATGGAAACATTTTCCAGCACCTGCAGTGATTCAAAGTATATTTGTAACCTCTTTGCTATCAAAAATGAGTCAGCAGATGGAAGAGTCATTAAATTTGACAAAGTAGTTAGAATAGAAGTTGGAGGAGAACAGAAAATCTTGCTTACTTTGATTTCTGTCCTTGCCTTTCTGCTGCTATTTTTTTGGTCATTGTCTTTACACATTTTTGGAGTTTTTCTAAAGTAAGTCTTCTTGCATCTACAGTTTTTGATGCATGCTTACAATTTTCAGCATTGTAAAGAATACATTGGAAGCTTCATTTTTATAATTTTTCTGCCTCAGATTGAGCCAGATGTATCATTGTCCAAACTAACCTTTTGTGAACTCTGTGTGCAAATAGTTGAGATTTAGTTTTTGGCCATTCACAGATATGCTGTCAGGTCATCAGAATTTTGAGAAAAGACTACTAGTACTGGGAGGATGATCGCTGTTAGTACTAGATCTAGACAAATAAGTACTGTTTGTACCTGGGAGGATGGGAGGATAATCGCTGTTATGAGGAGGACCGTCACTATGGCTGCCGCATTGGCCTTGTGCAAACCAACGTTTGAATTTGACAAATCAAGTCATAAAACTTTGTCATGGGTTCATGTCTGATACACATGTGACCGTTCCTACCCATATATTGTACATTAGTCGGTAGTGTCGACGCGTCGCAATTACCGAAACTGTCGAGATTGGGTTGGGATTATCTGTTCCATTGTACAAGCTACATATCATCATGAGGCTCGTTACATGGTCCAGCACCTGCATAAAGGCAATCATGATATTCATATGTATCATTGATGCAATCAAAGGGTATACGATTGTTGTTCTACTCACAATTTTATGTGTACGCGAAATGTCGATCGGAAGCGGCGGTGAATTTAAATAGCAAAACTGGACAGCGAGAATAGATGATCATGGGGTGGGGGGTATCTACGTATGCATGGATAGGTGATAAGTATGGAGCGCGTGAACGAAAGCAAGATGGATAGTGCAAAGTGCAAAGAATGTCGTGAACATGGTCGTATCGTGCGTCGTGTTATGTTGAACTGCATCAAGCGACAGTGGGAACGAAGAGACCAGTCTGTCTGTAGGTGGTGCAGTGGCAAATCATAAAGGTCGTAACTCCTGAGGGAAATAAAAAAGCGGTCCGTCAGTCGGACACCGGGGATGGGCCAATCATCATCCATCAGCACCCCTCAAAGTCCCCAATACGACCCTTCCCCGCTTCTGCCCTCCTCAAATCCCGAACCGTAACGTTAACTCCCCTGTAATCCTCCAACCACACTCCAGCTTCTCTACACCTCTCCAGCACCCTCTCCCAGAACCTCAGCACCATCATCGTCTCCTTACTCACTCCCTCCTCCCTCTCCCTCGCTCGATCGCAGACTCTGAACCCGAACTTGCGGGTCTTGACTCTATCACCCTTGGCTCTCTCACGCACAAGGTCGACACCGCGCCGCATCCCGTCGCTCTCATATGACATGTCCCGGACATACCGCAGCGCGGGGAACGCCTCACGCCGGAGCAGACTCCCCACCTGCTCCAACAGTCCAAAATACTCTGCTCTATCGTCCCTCAGCCTCTTATCGATATCGCGGATTCCGATAAGCTCGAGTGAAGGGTGCGTAGGCAGCAACACGTGGGGCGCGATCCAGTCAGGGTTTTGCCAGTTCCATTCGGCGTCCGCGCTACATATGAACTCCTTCAGATTAGGACACCATTCTGCAAGGGGTATAGAGAGTGGGGCGGGTAGAGGGTGCCACGGGGAGGTGAGGTAGTGTTCTTCAATTGTCGATGAGGAGTGTCCGAGTTCTAGTTGGATTAGTTTGGGTCCGTGTACTGCGAAGAAGCGTGAAAATCCTGACGAGGCGTAGGAAAAATCCGCGGAGAGGACTGAAAGGTTACGGAGGGAGGGCATGAGCCATGTTGCGAGGACCTCGAAGGTGGCGTTGTCGAGTGTTACTTTTAGTGAACGCAGGGAGGGGAGAGTTAGAGTTATTGGGGTGAAATCGGGATACGAGTAAGAGTAGACTGAGGAGTGGAGGGAGAGGGAGGAAGATTTAGCAATGGACTGAAGATGCGTAGCGCAGAACGTAAGCTCGAGGAATTCCAGGCGCGCCGCGGCAGTTTCGAGCATAGGTGACATGTGAAGGTGAAATGATACGTCGTCGTAGTTTGTCCATGACAGACGGCGGAGGGAGTTGTTTGGATGCGCGAGAGCCGAAAGAAGTTCGCGTGGTGAGGATCGGGATCGTGAGCCACACGGGTCGACGTCGTTGACGTTACGCCGGACAGAACGATAATCGGAGTACACTTCAAGCCGTGGGGCACAGTCCAATATCGTTCGAAGGTCAGCGGGGTCGCAGCGCTCAAGCGTAGGTGTCTCAATGTGTAAACGCCTGATATACTTGCCGCACCCGGCGTTGGGCCCTGTGCCAGACAGAACTTGCGCAAGAGCGTGTGCCTCACAGGCGCGGCTAATCCAGACAGATTCAAAAATAATTTCCTGAGCATAGGCAAGCCAGGCTTTGGATATCAATGCAAGACGGGTTTTGGCGCGCATGACTGCGCGGTAGTGCGCTAGTCGCTGGTATAGATGACAGTGGGAGTGTGCTAGAGAAAGGAATGAGACGGTCCGCGTTGTGTATATGCAAGAAGAGGTGGCAAGGCGGAGAATGAGAATCCATAGCTCCGGAGGGAGATAAAAGGGCGCTGTGCATAGTGACTGCTCGAAATTTGTCTGGGCACGCGGCGGGGATCTGGACAAGATGCGTATGTTAGCAATGTCGCTCAATTCCAAACAACGGAAGCTATGTAGAATCTGGTTCCGTCACTGCGTTCTACGTACTGATTGAGGCTTAATCACCTCCAATTAATAGCTACGCCTGGCGGCATAAAGCTGACCCTCCGCAGAGGGCCTCTGGGTACGCAGAAACAGAACGATGAGACAGACAATTCGGAACGGTGAACCCACCTTTTATTACTTCGCTTGACGGTGGCCACCAAACGCTGTATCTGTTCCACCGTATGCATGTCGGCCGCTACAAACTTTTGAAAGCACAAGATATCGCCCGGGGAGAATAGATGGCAGGTAATGGAGACGAAGAGAGAAGAAGCGAGAAGGCTTTAGAGACCGGCCACGAGAGGACACGTGATTTTGCCGCATTTGGCCATCTGATGCCGAGAAGTGCGGGTCTGACAGCACACCCGACAGAATCTCAAGTGGAAACATCCAAGCAATCCTTCTTCTGTCATGTGTTCCCATCTCCCACCCTCTTCGTCCACTCTCCCCTCTCTGGGTGCTGTGGTGGCGCATCATGCAAGCCTTCATTCTCCCACATGTCCCCAATTTCAATTCTAGCCCACACGCCCACAATTAGGCTCCACGAGTCGTGTGCTGCTTCTTTCAAGGCATGTGGCATGACCCAGCCTCCTTCGTTCTATTTTTTGCTCTCTTTGTCCTCGGACAAAACCAATAAAGGCGGACATGTGAGGCTCCACGGGAAGATGCTAACCGACTTACACGCTTATCTACCCTTGCCGCGCTTATTTTGCATGATGAGTGACCCCACAATCCATTCATTACGTCTACTGACATGGTCCGTGGTGGAAATTTGAACCCACCTACACTTCTCATGAGCCCGTTGACCACACCACATCAACGCCGGTCTTGTGATTATTGTCGTCATCCTTCTGATGAATTGCGGAGACTCATCCTTTCGCTTCTCTTACGGAACAGCCCACTCACCGGATAATTTCTCTCCATATGTATCGTGGGCGTCTCCCTCCATTGGTACACCATTTTTATCTTCTTATTTTTGGTTACATTGCGCTCAAGCTCTGACTTCGAAGGTTCTCGTGACCTTTAAGAGAACCATTTCGTCACTTCTTTCTCCGTGTGACAAAAATGGGACAGGCATCGCAGACATAATCAAATCGAAAGTTGCCGCTATCAGTAAAGTCCCAAGCTTGTCAAAATTCCAATACATCATACATCGATATATTAAACCTTACTTTCCATCTATCCTAAGCCTCGTGAAAACCTGGACTGAAATCAGAAAAGTTACCCGGAGATGTATGTTCTATTATGTTATTTTTGGTCTCTCATGCATAGATGTGCTCCGGGATCGGGGTTCTGTTCTATGAAGAAAACGAATTATCAGGTCCCCGCTGGTGTCCGTTGTCGCCCGCGCAATACCGATATATAAATAGACCCTGGGCGGCACAACACCCATCATTCTCCCATGCGCTTGAACAAAAGAACAAGCGATTTCAGCGTGCGACTGGATCTGCCACTTGTTCTTCCGACTGCAGGGGGGTTGGGGTAACTTCGGGACTTGTAGAGGCTCGTGTGTTCAATTTCAGAGTTTCGTCAGAGGCGTCCGACTGTCGGGGGGTGCTGTGACGGATAGTGGGAAGGTGTGTGGAGTTGATTGTTTGGAGGCGGTGGTATACGGTGTGCATATGTAAGTTGTTACGGTGATGGTTGCGGGGGGTCAAGTTTAGGTTCATCGCTTCGCCACTCGACACAGCATCTCTGTAAATTGCCACCTAATAAGCAAACAGAGAGATTTTAAGGAGTTCTATCTCCTTATAGCTAGGATATGTGCTGTGTGGAGTGTAGACGTAAATCTATACCCACTATGTAGTACATTTGACCGATTTCAGCTTGTAAAATTTTCTATGAGGCATCGCGAGACGCCGCTCGAGTACCGTGGCAAGCTTGAGCACTCGGGCGCTGATTTGCTTTTCTGCCCTTATGTGTTGCTTAGGGCCTCAGCCTACAGACGCCGGCCAAGTAATAACATTAGCCTACGTTTCTGTCAGTTGACTCTGCCAGGTGGATTACAGGGCCCAGTTTCCTATTTTTGACGTCGGTAACGGTAAGATTAAACATTTGATCTGTACTTCAGCTTCAAGTTGAGCTAAAATCCATGGTTTACGCCCACCACTTATCCCTCAGAAGTCTTTAGCAGGATCGCTCACACTCTAGACTTATACCGGAAGCAAGAGTACAGCCATGACTGAGTATAACAATTGCTGCCAGATAGCACTCAAGAACTAAGTATATTGACCATGGAGTCACCGGGAAATCCACAGCTCATTTAGTCAAGAGACTGGAAGCTGCCGCTTGTCTCGGCGTGTTGGGGCTGTAACAATGAGCTTCCTACCATGTCGTTTTTTCTTTTGGATGGTCTCTCGATGTCCGGAGTTTCCAGGTTCCCGACTTCGAATAGAGAGACTGTCAGAAAAGGCTTGCGACTCAAGGTTAGACGTCAGCGAAAGTGCTTCCCCCTCGTCATGTGTCGAGTTACCTGTACGAGTGTTCGATTGTTCAGCAAGAACAGGAGTTACGTCGGCCAGATTATGAGCTGATGAAAGGAAAGAGGCGACTCCATGCAGTAGTTTTCATAGTCTCGTAATTAACAAACGTGGACTCAGAGGGTGAGTGTGTGGGTTACTGCATCAGCATGAGAGAAAATATGATTGAAAGTTGTCAATCACCAGATGAGAAACTTCAAAGTTGCTTCCGTGGAGGACGCGATTCACCGCCCAAGAACCAGAGCTTATAAGACTATTGGATCGCAACGCAGAGCATGCACTATAAATTACTGAGAATCATCGCCCAATGCCAGACAAGCCCAAAGAAATATCAGAATTCTCGATCGACCTTCGACGAACATTAAGCAATAGCAGAAACCTGTCAACATAGAAATAGAATTGTTAGTTGATCGTCAAAATACGGGTGATGTTTTTCAATTCGGGATAATCGGGCCGGGCCGTTGTAAGCACGGCAATCAAATATCAGCACCAGACAACTCTTTTCTTCATTCCTTCAACGTCTGGACCATACCATCGGCTGGTTCCACACTTCACGTCCGCACGGCAGAGACGAAAGCCTTTGAAGGCTTGTAGCTACCCAACAGCCATGTCTGAATCAGTGGCTCCGTTCGTCGTTTTTGGCTATGGATCGCTCATTTTCAAGGTAACGTCCGCATGGCCAGTGACTTGGATTCCAATCAATTATCTAACTAAATCATGGCCGATTAATTTTAACATTGACAGCCACCACCTCACACCATTGCGAAAGGTATCTACCTCAAGCTTCTTTCTCACAGTCTAATCTGAGTTGTATCCACCGGTAGTCCCTGGTTTTTTGAAAGGTTACGTCCGCCGATTTGCTCAGAAATCTCACGATCATAGAGGAACCCCTGAAGTTAGGAACTCTTAGTATGAATTATTTTTTTTGGCATCTTATCTGCGATACAGAGTCCAGGAAGAGTCGTTACTTTAGTTCATAAGGAAGATTGGGAGAAGTTTTCGAAATCTGTAAGCGTCTAAACCTTGTAAATCCTACTCTAAACAACTTTGAGTCCCAGGATCCGTTTCCTGACGACGACATTGTATGGGGTCTGTCTCGTCTACTTATCACTATTTCTGAATATTGATAAGATTTACCAAAGGCATTGCTTATACCATAGATCCGGCATACGTGGCCGAAGTACGCGATTACTTAGGTACGTGATGTTCCATTCGCGGGTGCTTTGTACGGTTTTTGGAATGAATCGTCTGATTACGCGTACAATCAGATTACCGGGAAAAAGTATGAAGATGCTCCCATGTTTATCGGAATGCTTACCACCCTCAAGGATGGCTACACTATGGAGATTCTAGATGTATACGCCATGAATGGAAATGAGGAGAAAGTCGTAGTGCATGGAGTGCGTCCCTCCGAACAGGAAGCTGAATACTCCTGAGGCCTCTCAATTATAGGCATTTGTAGGTAGATTTCTACGATAGTTAACCGGTCGGAACTAAACCAGTCCTCTGACTAGTGTTATGTTGGCCGTGACGACAATCCTTCTTTTGGTGAGCAACATTCATTCGAATCCTGGTCGAAAATAATCTGGTAGATCTGTTACAGTCGGTTACGAGCCGATAGATATCCTCGCTGAGCGAATTTGGACATCCGTTGGTCCGTCTGGTCGGAACAAGGTTCTTTCCATGCGCTCTCTGTGTTCAAGGAGACTGAATGCCGACCACTTAGGACTATCTCTATAGCCTTGTTAAAGCAATTCGTGACCTATCCCCAAATTCACATGACTCCCACCTGTATGCACTTGAGGTTAGTCTATTGACATGTCTCGAGTTTCTTTATGCAACCAAATGCTTAATCAGACACGAGTACGAGCTTTGGATGCTCTACATGAACCGGAAGATCAGCTATAGACTTGGGGTCCTCTTGATTTTCCGGTATTCTCTTTGTAATGACATCCCAATGAGGTGCCCAAGTGCAACTCTAAATCGGTTTGACAAGTCGGCTCTTGATAATCAGGATGAGTTCCTCGTTTCCTTGGATAGAATTTATAAACACTACTTAGAGAAGAGTAGCGAAATTCAGACCAATAATATAACAGGTCTGTGACTGTCTCCAAATTATTATAAAATAACCTTCGAAATTGGCATCTATTTATGCTCAAGAAGCAGATCCTATTATAAAACCTCTGAAATGAGCTATGTCCTGTGCCTTCAGCATGGGACTTTGTGCATTTCTAAGCCAACTCACAATGGCAATCACATTGACCCTGCTGGCATTTGGGCCCGGTTGCATGTGAGAAGCTTACACTGACCATGCTTTTGTGTGATATTACTATTCATCAAGGTTGTTGATCAGTTCAAAGACTTCTTAGCACATATCCAGTGCTAGGCACCTTTTTGTTATACTTTTGTAGTTGATCAACATAATATTGATCCAGCCTCAACCTCACTTTGATCAGTTGAGGCCTTGTTTTTCCAACCCAAGGCTTAGTAAATCAATCTTCCAAGGTTTTCAAAGTTTCACCATCAAGCTGAATTCAATGTTCCCACAATTTATTTAGTCAAGAAACCCCTGAGGCATTATAATATCTGGTCATTCCCACACCTCCAGACTCTCTGATGTGTTGCATACACGACAAAAAGATGTCATCAACCTGACCTAATTGTCTCCTTTAAAAACTTAATGGCACATGTAATGTCACTGCTAATATCCTGCATCGAGAACTTGCTACAAATACAGACATTATGCTTGCAATATGTACAGATGAAAGAAAAGTCTACAACTAGTACTCTTAAACACCTTCAGCGATGAGGCGTTCGGGCGCTTCCACGTATCCCCTCCAACACTCCACAAATGCCGCCAGCTCAGCACCCTCAACAACTCTATGGTCCGCACTCCAGCTCACCCCAAGTTTCAGCCTCCTCTCGCCGCGACCAGATTCTCCTCGCTCCCCATCGACGTCCCACACCCATTTAGCACGACCGAGAGCAACGATCGCCACGCCCCCTCCAGGGACGAGCACAGGCGATGCGTATTCGCCTGCGCCGATTGCACCGACGTTCGATACGGTGATTGTACCCCCACGACGAGGCATATCCGCTGGAGTGAGTCCACATGGTACCTGTCTCCCTCGATGTGCGAAGGCCTGTATGGAGGAGGCAAGAGTGTATATGGAGTGTGTATCAACCTGTGCGAGGGTTGGAGTGTAAAGACCTGTTGGCGTCGACAAGGCAAGGTTGATGTCAGCATGGGACCGGATAGTGAGCGTTGGCTTTGAGGCGGCAGTAGATTCTGTTGTGGGAGTTATGGATGCTCTGAAAAGAGGCCATTCGAGCATCACTTTGGAAAGTGTCTTGAGGAGGATCGGGAGATATGTTAAGCGTTTGTAACGATGTTCATCAGGTATCTCAGGACGAGATGGAGCATGGAATATAGACACCGTATCAACAGCTTCCCTTCTGGAGAAAGACGGATCTGCAGCTAAATAATGAAGCGGAATGTGTGCATTGAGGATAGGGAGAAGATTGTGCAGGGCTGTTATATCGAACGACGTGGAATATCTGCAGAAAGATTAGCTAGGAGATTGGAGCTACAAAGTCTGCTCACCCAAAATGGGGTATTTCAAGGCTCTAAAGGAGAATTAATGAATGATTTATATGTCGAGCGTGCACTCACCTTGACCATCGCTTTCCACATTCCATACCTCGTCCTGCCAAGCTCTACTACGACATCCTCACCTGCCTTGACAGTCTGAGCCTCAGGCTCAGAAGCCCGTGCTAAAAACGCGTCAACATCGCGTTTCTCAATACGTCCGCCCTTTCCAGAACCAGGGACTAATTGAACGAGGTCGACACCATTCTGACGCGCATAGTGACGAACAGATGGAGAAGCGAGGACAGAGTCTGCAGTAGCTGAACCTGGAGAAGGCGTAAAATTTGGATCCAAAGGGTGAGGTTTTCGGGAAGACTCCACCTTCAGAGGTGGAGACTGCTCTGCATGTGGTGGTGTTGAATTCATTGCTTGTTCATTGCGAACAGGCGCAGGAGAACTAGGTTTCAGCTCGTTCGAGGTAGTATCCTCCTCTTCTACTTCAATCAAACACAGTCCAGCTCCAACTTTGGCAACGTCCCCCTCTTGCGCGAGAAGCTCCTTCACCACTCCATCATATGGACTAGTAATCTCCACGCTGGCCTTGTCGCTCTGAACCTCACACAGGGGGTCGAAAGCTTGGATAGTCGCAGATGGCGCTACTGACCTAGTTTCACAACACCATGAATGCCAGATATTGGGACCGGCCGGAGCTTCGAGTACGTACCACTTGATAATCTCACACTCTGTGATACCCTCGCCAATATCTGCGAGATTGAACTTGTGGACGACCTTACGTGTTGCCCAGAACACGGCACTGGAATGGAAATAGGCGCGTCGAATGGTATCAGGGCGCCTGAGAAGGCGCAACAGCATGATGGTTGGTGACTGAAAGGAAACCAGTGTTTAGGGTTAGGTTTCCAGTGACAACCCTTCACGAAGGCATGATCCGCGTTTATCAAAGGCACAGGTTCTTATTATGATTGTAAATCATTCCAAAGCAGACAACGAGTTCAAGTATCAAAGGTCAGGCGACAGAACAAGTCCGCACACTCTCTAACATCTTGTCACAATCGCAACAAGTCATCTGCACTTGTACTCCTTGAAAGCTCCAGAAAATCAAACATCAAAACCCCCTCTCCAGAACCTCACCCTCGGCCTCGGCCTCCCCAAACACACTCGTCTTCCTAACCTCAAATCCCTCAGTATCGCCCTCCCTCGCCTCCTCAGCATAGATCCCTGGCTCCTCCCTCCTCAAGAACTCCACAATATGCCTATTCATCGCCTCAAACTCAAGTAAAAACCCATCATGCCCATCCACCGAATCAATCAGGACGAGACTCGCGCCGGGGATATAAGCTGCGATCAGCCTTTGTTCCGCGGGAACGAACAAGTTGTCTGAGGAGACTCCTATCACCAGCGCGCGGGGAGGGAGGCGAGCGAGGGCGTAGCGCGTGTCGAGGTCCGCGTGGAGCTCGAGGTCCATGTCCGAAGAGGACGATGTATTGGAGGCACAGTCACACTCGGACGAGGAGTATGCGGAGGGTGCGGGTGAGACGGGACGCACGCAGACGCAGGAAGTGGCAGGGGCAGGGGCAGGGCGCCCGCGAAAGATGTCGTGCGTGTCCATTTTATGTGTGATGTGGATAAAGCAGTTTGCGTCGAAGCGCGCAAGGAATTTTTGGCCCTGATAGCGCAGGTATGATTGTGCGCAGAATACGGACGTGGGTGGGCTGGGTTGATGTGTGTGTGAGATAGGCGTTGGTGCGGGTGCGGGTGTGACCAGGGATGAGGATAATGTTGGGTTGGAATTAGACGAGATCGGAGAGGCATCTGCAGGCGTGAGTGTCAACAAGACAATTGAGGTGCTATCAGTGGAAGCAGGTGGGTATACTGAAGGAGACGGCGGGGGAGTCAGCGTCTCCACACCCTGCTCATTATTCTCCTGTTTGACTTTTTCGACTTCTTGAACCTTGTTCGGCACCGGCTGCAGTACCTTCTGCATCTGCTTCCTACGCCCAAACTTGAGCTCGAAACTCGCCCGCGATCTGTACGTCAGCATAGCACACACCCGTGCTGCTGCGAGTCCTGCTCTTGGCTGTTCGTCGTACCAACCGTCGTTGAAAGCAGGATCGGCACACAGTGCTTGTCGTTGTGCCTCGCTCCAGGCGATGCACCACGCAGAATGTGAAGCGGACGTTGCGAGTGGCACGATATGCCGTACGTAACCTGGGTGCGTGCATAACGGCCACTCGAGGACGTGCATGCCGCCCATGGAGCCGCCAATTACCGCCGCGATGGAAGTGACACTCAGGTAATCCAGTACAAGTTTGTGTATCCTAGAGCATACATGAGTCAGTATTTCTCATCGAGTGTAAAAGAAGTGACCACACACCTAACGTCGTCACGGATGGTAGTTGGTGGAAAATCTGGTCCATAAGGATGGCCAGTTTCAGGATTCAGAGTGAGAGAAGACGCTGAACCGTATGGAGAGCCGAGGACATTGAGGCAAATGATAAAGAAGAGCGCTGGATCGAACGCCTTCCCTCTTCCCATCATTGGCCCCCACCTATAATTCAGGCCAAGGTCAGAGCCATGCATACGTAGACTGAGCAAGGAAGGACTTACCAATCCTGCACGTCAGCACTTCCCGTGAGCGCATGGCAAATGACCATAACATTATCCCTCGCAGCGTTAAGTCGGCCCCATGTCTTGTACGCAACGGGTGCATTTCTAAGCACGGCACCGCACTCTAGTGTAAAAGAGGATACGACGTGAACATCCTGTTCAATGAGTTCGTACAGTGGTTTCCGGCACGGTGTTTTGGTCTTGGTAGTACTAGAATGGGAAGACATCCTCGAGGGCTTATGGGGAGGACAAACACCCCACTAGTCAAACGTTCTAATAGTAGACAACCCCTGCCTGAGAAGTGAGCACGAGTCACTCTAATCTGGAGCATATTTATACAGAAGGGAGCAGTAGATCGTGAGCTTGAAGTACTTATTAGGAGCATTATTAGGAGCCTTGCGGCTGGAAGGGGATATCGCGATATTAATTTTAGATAGATGCATCGTATCGCTGGTGTCAGGCTTGTACACCGTCCGGGTAAAAACGGCATATAGCTGTAGGCTAGTCCGTTGAATGCTTCGGGCGGCATGGCGCGGAACTTTCCAAGGCCATTAACTTGCCATGTGTAGTAGTAAGTGTTTAGTGTAATAGCAGGCTATGCATAGATTGGACAGGCTGCGGACCACACGGCCTGGAGGTCCTCGGATTCAATAAAAGGCTAGAGGAAAACAGGAACTGCATACCTGGAGATGCCCGGATTCGATACGTGATAGAGCTGGAGAATGCGAGGACACCATGATCGAGAGAGCGAACATTGTCTAGTACATGAGTATCCAATGTGGCCGGTTGTGGGATTCATGGAACCCGTAATGTCAACATTGCATGGGATTGGACGTTGAACATCTATGATATGATCAATAGTTGACTTCCTTTTCCAACACGAAACACCAGTGTGTATTGCCGGTGTGTTCCGCGAGTTTCAGGGTAGCTTTAAGAATGTGATAAAGCCTGGGATATGTCAGGTACATGAGCAAACTATCATGAATCACATAGGATGGAAGAGACAGCATTGATAAATGTGAAGTAGAGGTTTGAAACTCGCAAATCAACGGCACTCACGGTGATAGTGTGTCTCCTGACATTGTCCAAGTCGTGCTGGCAGTGAGGTTCCAGAAGCCTCGCTAACTTGCATGTCAATTGGTGCTACAGGTGAAGCCACAGGGAGAATCATCTCGATGAGTTGTTGACATAGAGTTAATTATATAATACTCAGCAAAAATATCTCGCTAAGTCAAATGGACATCCTCCTTCGATTCAGCTTGTACGCTTGCCGTCATCTACTCCAGTATGCAATATAGAATATCCAACAAGCCACTATGGCGCCGCAAGGTAGTTGAATTGGAATGATTCCGCGGGCTTGAATTATTTTCGGACCAATCACAAAGCCGAGGTTAGCTTATCTGGGGCCTTGGCGTATGCATGGTCACTTTCTGACCTTGTATTCTCCGATGGCCTCTGGAATAAGTCGACAGGGCCTCGCCATTCTCGCCCTTGCGCCCATAGTCCTCACACTCAGACGTCTCTACCTGCGGTCACTCACCCGGCGTACCCTCAAGGTCCTCAAAGATGAGGAACGTGTCCTCGTTCTCGGTGCATCCAGTGGATGTGGAGAAAGCATCGCAAAACAGTATGCGGAACGTGGCGCGTGCGTGTGTGTAGTTGGCCGGCGAGCGGACAAAGTTGCAGCAGTCGCAGAGGAATGTAGGGCGCTTAGTTGCACAAAATCGCCGTCGCGCATATTTGGTGTCGTCGCTGATTTTGCGAATGTTGAAGATATGGTGAAGCTGCGACAGACCTTACAGAAAGGTATATTTTATTTCTATCCTTGTCCCTTTTGCGATGACCTGGTGCTGCAGAATGGCAGGGCGTAGACACACTGATCGTCACAGCCGGCGTGTCGGCTCTCCAACCCCTCATGGCCGTCGCCGGAGTCGAAGCAAACTCCGATGGAACCTCATTCACACCTTCACAGGCATCAATCGATGGAATAAAACGCGCCTTGGACATTTCCGCTGCCGCAACACGCGGAAACTACACTGGACCCCTCATTGCCGCTCTTACCTTCGTACGTTACGCCACAAACCCAATGATCCATCCCTTATCCTCAAATGAACCCCACAGATCCCCCTCCTCATCTCCTCTTCCCCCTCCCCCTCAATCCTTATCGTCTCCTCTCTCGGCGCCGTAATTCCCCCACCAACACGGACTCTCTACGCCTCCACAAAAGCCGCGTCACTCGTGCTCTACCAAGCCCTCTCGATCGAACACCCCTCTATTGCATTCACCTGCGTTCTACCATCCACTATCGAGGGCGACTTCCGCGCGTCGGCCGTCGACGCTGGCCGCGTGCGCGAATCAGATCCTAACAAGTCTGGCTTGAAGCGTGCGGATGTAGCGAGGAGATGTATCGAGGCTGTGGATGCGGGCGAAAGGACGGTGTTCATGCCGTCGACGATGAGAATGGGCCATTTATTGTATTGGCTGTGGCCGACGTTTGTCGAGTGGCGTGCGCGGGTTAAATACAATTTTGGTGTTTGAATCATCAGTGAGATGTTTGTTATCCTGAGTATATTTTGGCAACGATACGATTAGATTTTATACGTTTGAGGTACTTAACAAGCATTAATGGGGTAGTGGTAACCTGGGTCGTTGCCATCTTAGCGACGCTCGACCCGCCGGGGGTTCGATTCCCCCTTAATGCATTGGTCTACAAAAGTTTCATTTTTGGACTCGTCCTCTGCAGCTTTGTGACCGGAATAATGAGTGGAATAGCGCAATCGCCACTATCGCTATAGCGGCACCCCTTTTATTCCTTTTATGTGCAGCTACGTGAATAGGCTACAATAGGTTAGACGATATAAGTATAGTTAATTTAAAACCCTTCTTTTCTGTGTATCATAGGGAGGGAGGGTGGGAGCGCGAAAAAGTATAATGGTACAAGTAAGAGACTGTGACAACGGACACGCTGATAACTGTATTAGCGTCTAGAACGCGGTGAGTGGTTTTTTCGCTCGATTAAAGGCTGCGGTGGAGGCGATGAGCCTTCCCAACGACGGAGATACATAAGAAAAACCCATACTTTTGAAAGTAGTGATGCCTACAATCTATATTTTTTTTGGTGCATACACTACCTTGCGAAAAGTATAGTTAGTGTTATTGCTGTGATGGAGCGACTGAGCACTCACCTAGGTGGTGGTGCAAAGGAGAGTTGCTACCTGGGAAGATTATGCAAGATCGTTGCATCGGTGAAACATGCCGCATAGATGAGACTTAGTGAGACTTATGTGCCCTACTGTTCTCAGATTTTAGCTTCCATCATGAATATGACCACCAAGCCCAATAACGGCCTTCAGTCCCACCTGTGAGAGAAATAAGTCAACAGCTCGTAGGGTTTGCTGTGCAGAGGCCTCAAAAAATGCTCCCTACTCTTGGAATCTGCATTTATAATGGCAAATAAAGCTTAGTATTACACCAACAAATATGACCAGACTTGGTGGCTTCTAATTGACTTGTCCTTTTTTCTTATTCTTTGATGACAACAGCAATAGTTGGGGCTCCTCTTGCAGCTTACCTACATCACCAAGTTGTGATATATCTCTAGTGGAGACATATTTGTAGAGCTAATTGGGCTATCCCCAAAAATAGCACTTTTCAGTAACAATTCTCATTGTTTACCTCTCCATACAATAACTAGCCTCAGTCAGTATTAGTATGGTATTAACAGTGATTGATGTCTTTGACTTCCCATGAAGAGAACATTTTGTGGCTATATGCATTGCTGTTGCCTTTCCAATCAGGGTTTGATGCATCCTCTCTACATGGCCCATGTGAGCTAATTGACTGCTTATCATAAGAGGAGCTGGGAGGGTGAACTATTTTTACTGTCTTCCTTGTCTTAATCTGCCTCCTTGATTCTCCCAACAGCAGAGCTTCCTACACCAGTTTTAGACTGGATTTGATGCACACTGTATTCCTCTTTTAAGAAGAAAAATAACTGTGGAGCACTGAACAAAATATGTGGGCTTCTTGGAGTAGTAAAGTGAAGGAAAAATAGTTGAACTTCATTTTAAGATTTTCAACTGATGTAAGCAATTTCACAAGACTTTGTTTAATGTCCCCATGGTATTTTGAGTATCAATTTAGCTAAGCTTTTTGCTAAGATAATAAAGAGTCAAAAAACTGTTCCAATGACTAAATATTTTGTTTAATTTATTGCATAGCCAATTCTGATTCAAATCACATGATCTAGGTATTATTGTTAAACCTTTACTGTCTCTGACTCAAATCATGTGTTTACTACAATGCATAAAATTTTCAATCAGGCAGAAACCCTGGACCAATTTTTACACCAGGCACTAAGCATTATAAATACTTTGTGGAAAAAAATTGTGGATACAAGTTTGTAAATTGCAATACTTCATATGTTTCTAAGAGTATGGACACAAGTAGAAATTTAGCAAGGAACTCAATTTATAGCTGGCAATAAATAGTGATGGAGTAGTTTAGTCTTTTCTTTTTCATTTCCTGCTACTGCTAGCTTTTTTCAAAGGGTTTTGAATACACCTATGTAACAGAGTAGGCTGATTCCAGCATTATTTGGACATTTATAGCATAGTCACCTTAGTCTTTTTTCTTTTACTGTCATCTCTATGCTTGTGTAGCTGTTTTTCTTTTTATAGAACTGGATCTTATGCACTTAGGAGATTTAAAGAATTAAGGACTCAACAAAACCTTGTAATTATGTTTGTAGTTGTACAGTTGTTTTAACCATACTCATTCTCTCCATCTTTTCTTACTAGCAGCTTTTATTTTTAAGCTGGGAAGGGATGTAATTCTGACTTGCAACAATGACTACCAATTATCATTTCTAGCTATTGGCACATATTATTTTCTTATTTATATTGGCTGCACTTACTTCTTCTTATTTAGTACTTTCTTTTGTTCATTTATTCATGTTAGTATAGACAGAATCTAGGTTGCACTGAATATGGTGAAATTCAGTTTTGTTTATGTGTGACCATTTGTTAGTTTCATAACTCAGAGCCAGCTGATACTAATTAAAAATTGGACAAAAAGGCAAGCATAGTAAATCTACTTTAAAGATCTCACTTAAAGTATGTGTTTCTACCTAAGTGTTGTGCTATTGGCAACTAATTTGGCCACATCTGATACTTCATCTTAATCATAGACAGAATATATGACTAAAATGTCAGAAAATAGCTCTTACACAAAAGTTTGTGCTATTGATTTCAAATAGTATAAACTAGAAAATACTATCTCTAACTAGCATTCCAACACTGAAGAATCAAGCTTGATACTATTTTGGAATGGATTACATAATAAATCATTTTACTTGTATAGTCTGTCTCAAAAACAACAAAAGTAACCTCAATCTAGCTGAGAATCATATTTGTATATGTTTACTGCATATTAATGAACAAAATTGTTTTTGTTATAAAAGTGTAAATAAAGGTCAAGTTCAAGATAAGCCTTTGATAATACATAAATCACTGTAATTGCTACTGCTACACACATTATTTTACAAAGTTCATTTTGTACTGCTCTATATTTAGTACAACCTTCTATTCTATAAAACAATACCTACTATGTATATGTTACAATTTCACAGATAGTTAAAGCACTACAAGCACTTGGATGGTAACAACAAAGCACAATGCTATATCTTTGAACAAAGGTCAAAGCTAAGACAAAGGACTGAAACATATAGGCAGTATCAGTACCAGACACCCTCAATCAATTGTATAGAAGACTGAAGGTGAGTTTGCTATGCTACTTAGGATGCATGTGAGTATAACCATTGCATAGCATGGCATGTCCAAGATATTTCATTATAGACTGACCAATATGAAGAAAAAAATGCAATAAATCTGCAAAAAACCCAGCAATTAATGAAAAAAAATTATTGACAGTAGCTACAGAGCATACCAGGTCAAAAAGGGTGTAATGGAAAAGGAGAGACTGGAATTCATTGAAGGAGACAACAATGCAATGGAGACCTGACAGTAGAATAAACAGGTGATGAAGAACTACAAATTACCTTTCTATCTAGAGGTACCTTCTCTTCAGCAATGAGAGACATCTGTGATTTTATAAATTATTGCTGCCTGTGTGAATCAGACCTTGATAAGTAAGATAGGGCTCTAGCTGTGACATAACCATGAAAGCTCCATTGGCAATGCATTGGATGTGTCTAATTATGACATAGAAACAATATTCCTAATTTAGTGAACTGAAATCTCCCAATTAGGCTCTGATACAGCCTTAGATATCTGTCTGGACATCTTCCAATTAGTAGATAACAGCCTTGTCAAGTCTAAATTTCATTTTGTAGTAAAAGTCACTCCAAGTTACACAATTGGCATAAGTCTGATCACACTGCTGGCACCAGAACCTGTTTCCATCAGGAAAAGTGACAAAGAAGTGTGTCATGCCATTTCCAATGTACATATTTTTAAGAGAAAAAGGTTTGAGACAATGGAAAATGCCTTTTTCTAAGGCAAAAGTTGCCAAAGAAATGGTATGACACACTTCACCTTTTCTGGTGGAAACAGGTTCTGGCACCAGCAGTGACCATGAGCCCTATCTTAGCATGTTCCGATCTATTTGATCATCATGGCTGCTGCAAATGTGCCACCTAACTTTTTAGATATCACACTAGTACTGCTTTGTCTGCCCTCAGACAATGGGCATGAAAGGTATATATATTTGTACGAGACTAAACAACGCCCTCAGTCAATTGTCCGCAGACTGAGGGTGAGCTAATCAGTATTATTACACATTGTACGACTACTTACGATACCGTAGAGACAGATGCTTACGTGTCTGTATAACACTTAGGTTCCCTGTTCCGATTCTAACGTAGCGTGCGGATGTATTGAGGGTTTGAATGGGGGCGGTGTTCTTCCCTGCAACTGGTGTCGTGTTGCTTGTTGAGGGTCTTATATACTATGACTACCCTGTAGTTCGGAGTCCCCCCTTAGTTGGATGTCACGAGTATGTCACACCTTAGTAAGATGCTGGTTTCATACTCCGCTGGGACAAGATATCAGACCAAGTAATACAGAGGAGCGTACAACGACATATGTATTTTCAAAACTACAAAACGGTGAGGCATACAGTTGCGGTCGAACAGAAAACTAATTAAACACGACTCATAGACGCGACTTGGATGCGCGCGAATTTCAGACTCCGCCTTGCCGCTCAATCGGCAGGCGTGACAACTGACCTTACCATCCTCTACCAAGAGTTCAACGACAAGACCTTGTCTCACCCCAGACTAAGTCGGAAACACATTAAGTACGATGTATTGACTTCTATGCCACGTTTAAAGTGCTAAACATGGCTGGTTGTGCCAGAACCTTATTTTGTCCGACTAAGGGGGACTCCGAACTACAGGGTAGTCATAGTATAGATATCCCAATGATCATTGATGTCGTAGTGGGAGTCGTTGCCAATTGAGCGATACCCGACTTACCGGGGGTTCGATTCCCCATAATGAATTAATGTGGTGACGATTTATTTTTAGAATTCAATTACCACTCTCTTCGCTTAGTCTCAGGCCCTGACCGTCGTGCGTCCTTACATAATTACCTACCCAGTATCTAAACTCAAATGGCTTTTTGCGGACCAACGTTTATCTCGAGCTATGGAGCAAATAATGACAGAGGGTCTAATGATGGTAAGTTATTGTCTCGCCTGGGAAATGATGTCGAAGGGTGACTGATTTGGGAAAACTTTCTTTTACATTTCGCCGTGGCTTAAACAATGCCTATGATTACTCGTATGCGCCGCGCACGCGTGTTGCGCTCAGATATACAAGTTGACTCGGACGTGGATGTAGAAACAGAGGACCGCGATCGGCCACAAGAACGAAAGAAGGGGGATGAGCCTTATGACGAGGAGCGTTCCGACGTGGATATCGAGGCTGTTACTGAGAGGGAGGAGGATGACGATGACGATGACGATGACGACGAGGAGGTGGTTATTGAAGAAGATGAAGAAGACGAGATTCAGTCGGACGCGGACGACGTACCGAAGGTTAACCTGAAGATACGGCTCAAGTTGCCAACGACGAATACGTCAAGCAGATACGAGACGCCCACGGTCGAGTCAGAGGCCTCGTTGGATTCTCAACCCCATAGTAAACGCCCCTTGACTTCACGACAAGCTGCCCTGGCCAACGTTGTAGATCCTTCTCATGTTTCCCTTGGTAATTCTCGACAGAAAAAAGCACCTCTTAACGAGGCAGAACTTGCTCTTCGACGCGAAGAGACAGCGAGGAAACGCAAGAATTTCACTGAGAAAAAGCTCGAGGACGAAAAGGTATGTGTGTTCCCACAAGTCCATCCTTATCCAAACTCTGGAAACTTAAATGCTCATACCAGCTTGAAACGATCAACCGTCTACTCAGTAAAAAATCTCGCTCCAGAAAGAAACGAAACACCACCCAGCGTCCGGACATGGATTATATCACACCCGCTGATATCACACGCTCCAACTCCGTCTGCGCCCCCTCCCGACCGACGAAGAATCTGAAAAAGTCCGGTGTCGAAGACGAACAATACGACGACGAAGGTGAAGAAGACGAAGTCATGGGCCAAGATGAAGAGGCCGCCGCCGAAGAAGCCCCGGAGGAGGTACAGATCCCAACGATGTACCGCTGGGTGTCGACGTCACAGGTACACCCTCTAGCAGACGGCGAAGAGCACGCAGATGGCACTGTGCATATGCAGATCACGTTTTCTGTCCCGAAGTGTGCGCTACCACAGATTGACGAGACGAAGACGACATCTCTGCCGTCTGTAGCACTACCTCTGCCGCGCCCGATGACTTGTGCCATGCCGGGGTGTACTAGGCCGTTTCGATATCGCTTGGTTAAGGATTGTACCAGGGGGGCGTGTGGTATCTCGTGTCTGAAGCAATTGGAGGCTTCTGTGGATATTCCCTCATTATAACTCATATACCTCGTGGATCTGTATTTCATATAACAGGATGTAATTATATTGTACAACTACTCTATCTAAATCCATTGCCAGCGCCAAGTCCCCAAAGTCGCTTATGCCATCTCTTCATATACATGGTTCACCTCCGGCCAAAGATCATTGAGACGAATATACCGTCAGCTCCGCCCCTGACGACATGATCATTGACAGAGGCATAAAAGACGTCAGAACCAGTTGAAGGACCTAAAAACCACGGAAGTTCTTCAATCGACTATTGGATGTTGTTACTGGGCTATAGACATGGCCGGCTGTGTCTGCGTCAAAATAACAAAACCTTATTCTCTATCGCCCAGTCAGTCCCGCGTCGTGATCATCCTCGTCATGCTAGGGTCAGCGATCACTGGGGTGACAATATTTCCATTGACTAGGGTCAAAGGCGCGGTCGATCACCCCATGGATGCAAAAACAGATTGACCCACATCCATTGACACACCGAGGATACCGTATGTTGCCCGTGACGTAGGAATAGAATGATCTAGGCAACATGACCACCCTGCCTCGGTACAATAGATGAATAGTTCTCTTCACAGCAGCCCGAACAGAGACAAGGTAAGAAGTAAAAAAAGATAGAAGTATGGGAGGACATGAAACTTCTGCGGTAATAAAAACATACCTACAACTAGAGAACGAACTCTAATCATAAGCCGAGTTCAAAAACTTTAGCAAATCCTCACGATTTGCATCCCTCTCATGGTCGGCCTTATCTTTCTTAACCTTCAACTTGATCTACAACCGTCCCATCAACACTTTCCATCTTTCCCAAAACACAAAACCCACCTTTTTGCCAGTAAGCACGCTCCTTCTCTCATCTTTCTCTTTCTCCTTCCCCCTTTCCTTTTCCTTTTCCTTCTCCTTTTCCTTTTCTTTGCGCCTCTTACGACGCTCACGAGACCCCGACCGATCCCTCCCTTTATCCCTCGATTTCTCCCTGTCTTTATCCAGACGCTCCGAGCGACTCGAATAAGAATGCTTACGCTCCCCACTCCTACTCCTACTCCGAGAGTATCTGCGGCGTTTAGCACGTCTACGATCATCTTCAGAGCTTTCATTCATCGAGGACGAGTGTGACGAGATCGACGACAACGACGGGGTAGTCCGGGGAGAGCGCTTGGTAATGATAATGGAACGTCCGCGTGCGGGGGAACTCGAACGTGAACGGGAGCGCGCGCGGTACTGTGTATGTGTGCGATGTACGATGTACGAGCGTCGATGTGTGTTTTATGTCCGGCAGGTTTACGTCTTCGGAGGTCAGAGTCGGATTTTGGGATGGAGAGGGGGACGTACATGGTCATGCTTGTGCTTGTGCTCGCGCTCGTGGTTTCGACTACGGCTGCGTCTGCGTTTGGCATCGCTGCGGCGTCGGTGGTCATAGTCCTTGAGGAAAAAAACTTAGTTTGACGCTGGTTAAAATAGAATGAAACGTACTCTATGGTGGTGGCTGTGCTCGTCGTGTCTACGCTCTCTCTGCGAGCGCCTGCCATTTCTTCCATGTTCATGTTCTATTTCCTCTGGAGGAGCAGACAGTGTATCCTCTGTAGCGGAAAAAAGCTGCTCGTGTTCTCTATTTCCGCGGTTCGAATAGTGATGATCATGGTCGTTATGACGAGCTCTGTGCCGATCGTGCGACCTCGACCTCCCTAGGTGCCCGAAACGGCAAGGATGACACGCAAGAGGAAACGTGTCCCATGCATGCATGTAGAATTCACGATATGAAGTACGCATTGTGAGCGCGGGACAGGAACAAGTCGAACGGAAGGAACGGGATGTGAGCACGAAACGAACCCATAGTCAAGGAATTTTGAAAGTCTCTCTCACCATGAGCATGGTCTCTGTCAGACCTCGAGCCAACACGATAGGTCCTTTCTGGAGAGCGATACCCGTCCCTCGCCATGTCAGCCGCCTATGGTAGTGGTACTGGTGAGAGTTGGAAACGACAGTGATGAGTCGTGACAAAGTTGTGGCTGACCGATCACTTCTTGTGATCAAATTTTATCACACAAAGGGCACACGACAACCATGACAACCTATTGTGAATGTGAAAAATATATTTCATTGTTGGTACCTAGGATGTGTATGTATTGGAAATTGTGTCCGAAAGACAGTGAGAAAATGCTAAAGGTATGTGGTAGAACCTGCGTTCTATGCAAGTGGATGATGGTAGTTGTACAAGGAATGTCCATGAATGGAGTCATAAATACATTGATGGTCGTGATAGCTCTGTGCGCTCTAGATGGATTTACTGCTGAGCTCTGATGAGTTTCAGTGTAGAAGAGAAAGGAACAATAAACTCGCCAATTGTTGTCGGCATCCTTAGGGTGGTAATTGAGGACAAAGTCGAACTGAGGGCCGGTCTCAGGGCTGTGCGGATAGCGTTTGCATTTCTCCACCGTCCGCCATTCTTGAGCTATTATATTCAGCGCTTCCTCTCCGTCTTTGGCATGACCACTATCAATCAGCCAGCACCCAATAACCATCCCTGTACGCCCAATACCTCCTCTACAATGCACCGCACTGATGCGGTTACGAACTTCGTTATCGCGTAGCACGGCTAGCACATCATACATGAGGTCTAGTGACTTGGGCAAACATCGGTCACGAATCGGGAAACGGTGATACTCGATAGTGTCTGTGTCGATTCCAAGCAGCGCAGCGCGCACGCAGAGTATGTTTGCATAAGATATGAGCTCGCCTGCTTCAGTGAGATCGATAAAGGTGCGCACGCCTGCCCGCAGGAGAGCGTCTAGCTTTGGTTTATTTGGGTTCTTGGGTGTCCATGGATACTCGCAGGCAAGCAGCTGAGGAGTAGCCCAATAAGAATTGGGAATAGGGCGTGGACGACGCGCGGTTATTGGGCGCTGAGAAAGTGCGGCAATTCGCCTTTGTGTAATAAGAGGGAGTATGTCCTTTGAAGGGGACATGGACGAGGACGAGGACAAGGTAATACTTTGTGCTGGGACTTGTAAAAGTCTAGAAACCTCCATGGTCAATTGTAATGGATTGTGTGGATGAGAGAGTGTGGGCATAGTGCGTTATATAGGCAAGGAAGGAGATCCGATATTATTTATTTCGAAACAATGGTGATCGGGACGGGAACAAGGACTGGTGGCTGTGGCACCAGTGACTGAACGGCTTGGCACGGAACGTCACGGGCGAGATTTTCTTTTTGGCTGGCTAGCGCGTGCCCATTGAGAAGCAGTGTTTCCGAGACAAGCCTCGAGCGTCTCACACGTTGATTGAACGTTATAACGCTACTGGTTTCTTAGTACATTCAACTGAAGTGCCGGAAATCCCATGCTTTCCAGGACTGGGAACCCCGGACAAACTAGTTCAGTCGCGGCTCCATTAGAGCAGTCTCGGTCCAGTCTGTTAATAGAGTTTGATATCAGTATACCTATTAGGTGCGTTTTGATTGACAGACAGGGTCAGAAATATATTTACGTGCTAGCGAGGAGTCTAGGCTTTGCACAACGCAAACAAACTTGTGAGGTGGCATGACGGCATGGGGTAAAGACAACCATCATTGACATGAGGACTGAAGTGAAAGGTGAGCTTCGCTGTCAAAGCTATACTTAACTACCTTTATCAGTATGACGCAGAATGGTACCAGTCTTCTTCATACACCACTTCTGACGATCCATCTAACCTATATCGATGCCACGCTCGAGGCCGATATTATATTCTGTTATCGCAATACATCAGCTTCCCTTGTATTCAATGGCGATGACTTCACAGCAATCGTGATGTCATGATCAAATCATGTCTTTCTCCAGGAAGTTCAAGATACTTGGGGTTTCTTGGGAGAAAGACTCTTATCACTGTGCGAGTTCCTTTCAGTCCTGGGTAAAGATGCTAAAAGCAGCTTTGTAACCAGAGAAAGCTACTCGCGCTCAAACAATGAACCAAGAATAGTCGCCTTTCTTTACGATGTGAGCTCAAAATCTGTTGAGTATCAACGGCGGCACTGATTGCCGATATTCGTAAAAAAAGAAGAGCGTATTGCCCTCGTGCGTGTTTTTCGCCGTGTCGTACATCGTGCTCATCTCATCATTCAAAGAATCAAAGACGCTCAACATAACTAAACAGTCCTGTTGCGCACTTCTTATCTCGTTTGTATTCGGGCCCTAAATCCCATTGAGCGGGACATTCAAGTCACGACGCAATTCACGCCAGGTCACAACTGATGCCTCGGATGTAACAAGAATTTCGAACATGTCTTGAGTTCACAGGGCAACTTATTCTGACTTTGTTGTACTCCTTACGACGTTCAACGTGCCACCAATCTCAGCATGCCTAACACAGCTTCTATCAAGCAGCATAACATTAAACTAGCATGGTGAATGGATGTTCTAGTCTACCACATTTGACTTTATCGTACTCTTCGATTCGAACGGTGGCCACAAAACGGCTTTCACACCAAGTCCGACTATCTGAAGTATTTCAATCTGGATGTTCCATCACCTTCCTCCCTATCTATCTATGGTGTACCCTTCGAAGATATGGGTATTATATGGAAGTCATGAATGGAATCATATACCTTGTTGTAGGCATGCCGATACTTAATGATTCTAGTCATTTCGGATTATCGTGCTATCGATCCGAGATACAGGACGCTTGTGTATATTATTGGGATACATCACCTTATCAAAGACGACCGTGGCATGAAACAGGTATGGATGCATAATGTTGTTGTTGAACGTACCATTTCAAAGACGGATCTAGGCGTCAGTCCTTTGCCTGTGCATCTTTGATAGCAACGTTTCATGATTCTGATATGGGCACTGATGTCGCAGCACGAATGGTTCGTCCAATCAAGGTCGAATATAGATAATACGGGTTAGCGCGGCGCGTCTAACGATTGGATCTCGGTTCTACAGGGCCGTTTTTTCCTTCCCTTGCATTCTCTGTCCTACGAGAAAGGACACGGGCAAAATAATTTATGTAACTTTGCGTCTTGGCGCAACGTCCCTCGGTTGCGATCCAGGTTTTGGATTGGAAGTCTGGCGAAAGGACTGATTTGAACCGGGAGAACATCAAAAGTTCGCATTTGGGATCTTATGTATTTCTGGATCCGCCGAGGGTTAGATGGGTGGGTGCCGCAATTCAAAGGGATAGGTGTATCATACTATGTTTCTAGATGGACGTGGTCAATTTGACCTCTTGAGTCGATTGTTTCCGACATCCTTTCAGCAACCAAACGATGAATATCAATTTGCAGCTGGACCAATAGGTATGCGAATTATTGCCCGGGTCTCGAAAACGGATCAAACAGCCACCATTGGACCAAGGGTGTCCATGAATTACCCAAGAGATGAATTGGAAGGTGTTTTTTATTGTGTCGTACGATATTTGAATACAAGTGAATCCATTCTTTCTGATTCAAGACCGAATTTGATTGCCGCCCGCTGTAATACCATTAACGCCTCCTTACTGACCGAACACGTTTTTCCCCAGCAGCAAGATGTTTCAGATGGTATCGCAGTGTGGAAACTGATGACCCTTGATTCGCCGTTCGGAGGGGAGCACAAACCTCTCATCCAATGCGAGAGGAAGTTGTCTGGATTTGGTGAAATGGTGGGAATGTGGCAGGGTTTGAGCGAGCAAGGAGCTTGTGGAGCCCGTAAGACCTACGTTCTACGTTCATGATTGAAAATTCTAATCATTGACGCTCCTGCTCAGGACTTAACCATCGCGCACCCTGATCATGGCCGATCTGGTTTCATAACGACTCTGAACAACGGTGCGCTCTCTGCTAGATTGCTGGCGATGATATCGATATAGACATAGTAGCATATATCAAGGGTTGAAAAGTTTCCCGAGGTCGTGGGGTCTCTAGCACTACAAAGACGTATTTTGGAAGCTGGTATGTTACAATGCGCAATTTATTTTTCGCTACTGATACATATTTGAATGCAATAAGAGTCTTTGAGGAATGTAAGAAATAAGCACCTGGTGTAGAACCTGATATGTTTTGACCATTTCCAGCATAAAGCCAGGGACCATTCTCGAGCCCTGATGCAAACAGCTCCTTTGATTATCACTTACTACTTTTGTAAGTGGGGCACTACGTGCTTGGTTTACCATCTACTAAATGTAGATGTCAGTCAATGATAATTATGAAATGTGGAACGTGGCGAGATTCCTGGACAAGCTGCCTCAAAGTTCTTTAAAGCCCATGATGTTTTGGTGTGTAGTTTGGATTTTGTAACCACCAGATATACCTATAAGTGCCAGCCTACGCATTAACCTTAGGCACTACCATTGATCCCTAAGAACCTCAGTCAAAATACACTCTAGGTTTGAGCTTCAGGCCCGTTGATGGTAGGATTAATTACCCGTTGTGTCATTAGGTGAAATGTCGGCGCTATAGTGTAGTGGTTATCACTCGGGATTTTGAAATTCTTTGATATTCCCGAAACCCAGGTTCGAACCCTGGTAGCGCCTTGAGATTTTGGATCGCTCTTATTTTTTGGCGGCGAATGCATGCAATATTTCAAAATGTCTTTCAAAGTTTTTTGAGCGGGCTCTTGATACTTACCAACGCCTACATTGGAGTTACTTTGGGCTATAATACGAGATAAGTCCTGTGATCCCTGTTTTCTTCCTCGTCGATCCTCTCGGAGGGTGAAAACGCAGTTTGATATTTTCGCTGTCGGGTCCTATATACTAAGTTGACAAAGACAAATTGGATGCCCATTCGATAGCGGCTGGCTGTAATAATGACCCGGGTCCTAGTCCCGAGTTAAGGTCAATAAACCGTGAATATCACAGATGACATCCTTCCTAGTTATATTCGGACCTGCTAGGGTAACTCTCGTCTTCCTCCCACTGAAAGGATTCAGGAATAGATTGTATTCTGTATGTCTCTTGGTCACTGACTCTACCTTGAGGCGAGCGCTAACCAGGTGTTTCATCACTCATACCCTCACCAGGTTCCTGAATCTCTAACACGACAGAATGAGTGGTCAGAGGTTGGGTTGCGGCGAGAGGGTGCATAGCGTACATTACGTAATTACGTCAACTACGTTGTGCCGCCGTTGTCGGCTCATAATAGTCTTTTTGTCGTGTTCGTCTTCCATCGGTCAGCGTTCTCGTTTCCATGGTTTCTGTCTTTCGTCCTCCACGGTCAGCTATCAAGTCCCTATCCTTAATAATTAGCCTCTCATCTACAAGTTGCGCTGTTGGTAGCATGGCACTAGCCTTGCAGGTTCAATGCGAAATTCTACGACAGCCTATGCCAGACGATTTACGACATTATGCCCATTCTTACTCTCAGATCAAGCACAAGTGGTATTGACGCGTAAGTTAGAATACGTCGAATGTCATGTGGACTTAGACCGATGTTGAGAGCTCACCACTTTACTGGAAAGTGGATTGATGGTTATACTTGTCGACTTCATGTGTAACCATAGATCCACGTATCCGGACGTTTGTCAAGACTTCACTGACATGTGGTCTATCTCCAGGAGGAAATGGACAGCAGGCGGCAATGTAATACGTGCATCAATCGCAGGGTGTCAAGCGTTTTCCATCAATGGACACACATACCCTGTACATGAGGCCAACAATGCTGCCTCGAGGCATTGATCAGTGATCTCACTGGGCTTGGACTTCCTCTTCTGGCTTTCTCTCTTGTATTCTATTCCGTGACAAATCTGTGGTTTCCCTCAAGCACACTTCTTTCTTGTTGACTCGTCTATGCGTCACTGAAGAGGTTTCAAAAGGTGGTACATTGCGCAAGGGTGATTTTTCTCTTGCCTCCTGGATCCCGCCAAACCTCTTCAGTCAATGCTAGTGTCCCCGACTTCGACACATATATAGCGGTCGCCAATCCTTACACTTAGCCTTCATATAACAGTCAGTGCGTCTCATTGAATTCGTAATGCATGTGGTTGTATCTAACCATCATTGACAGCCAGCTACAACGCGATGACAAATCTGGAGATCATTGAAAAGCTTACCAGCGAAGAGCTCCGTTTGACGAATACTTTCCGGCTCTTTACCCCAGGCTACTCATCTCAAGTTTCTCGTATCTCCCTTCTCCCCAATGAATTACTCTCTTCGATCTTCTTCTTTGCGACACGAAACTCAAAAGGCGACCTCGAGACAATTGTGACACCCATCACTGTTTCACAAGTCTCAAATCGTTGGAGAAATGTTGCGATCTCGACATCTGCACTTTGGAGCACAATAATTCTAACATTTCCTACTTCCAGACAACAATTTATATACGCAGTAACATGGCTGAAACGATCCAGATTGGCGCCTCTGGACATTTTCCTTGACTTCCGCGATCCGTCGTGGGACTGGGATTTGGCGGAATCTTCGCATAAGTTCCGTTGGCAGGACATGGAGACAATCCTTCGACTGTTGATAATTCATGCCCATCGGTGGCAACGTTTTGAACTCCTTACAGACACTTGGGCACCTATATTTACCTTCCTCTGCTACACTCGGCACCTTAAGTCTGTTCCTCTTCTTATGTCGCTTTCCCTCCAGCGATGTAATGCTTTCTTTGCTTCTAAAGACGCTACCTTCGCTCCGGTAGAGATGAGACAGCCGATACATCTATTCGGGGGCCACGTTGCTGAACAGTTGCGCGAAGTAACTTTGACAGGAGTCCATGTCGACTGGTCTGCGTCGTCGTTGCGCAATCTTACCAAGCTCGATTTCCGCTACTTGGCTAGTGACGTTGCACCATCCATGGTCGAGTTCACAAGCATACTAACAGAGTGCCAAAGTCTTCGTCATCTGACTATCCTTGGGCGAGGTCCACGAATCGATGACGAGCCAGATTTGAGCTCATCCTCCTTACCGGCCGTAGATTCAGCCTCAGAAGGTTTTTCCAAGCTACAAAAAATAATTTGTTTGCAATGCGTCACCGACTTCGTATTTGGGTTCACCGATACCGACTATGCTTTAAAGCTTCTTGCCAAGTTTTCTTTTCCTAACCTCAGGAAACTTACTATTGAGTGCCTGATTGATCTAGAACCTCTGGCACAACATGATCTCAACGCGACACCAATACTAGACCGGCTGCTGTCGTACAACTCAGAATCAGCATCTCTCCACTCCTTTCCATTATCTCGCATTCATTCCTTGAAACTCATCATGGTCAATGCTGACACGTCTATCATGTCACAGTTTTTCGAAAACCTCCATGAACTGGATTTTTTGGGTCTTTACAAGACTAAAAATGATGTACTTCGAGCTTTAACTCTATCAATACCCGATCCGCCCTCAAAACATCCGCCTTGTGCCGCACTCACAAGGCTGGAATGTCACGATATGGATCTTGCAATTCTCGTCGACTGTATAATGGCGCGAGGACCGCTCTCGCGCCTCGCTCGTGTGGATCTGCCATCGGGCTCAGTTAGCGCTGAAGAAAGAACAAGGCTTTTGACTGCTGGTGTCAAAATCTTGCATAACTCTGATGAAGAAATGTCTGGTCATTAGAAAGTCAAATATTGTCTGATTTCAATGTGGCATCTATGTAACCTTAGTTAAGTTTACGTCTCGTGTGCATTAGATTACCCATAGCCTTTAGATGTACTATGAGCTCACAGCAACTAAATAATAGTTTCAAGCCATAGTGGTCAACAAATGCCAATGCGTGGGGGCAATTATCGTGTGTTTTATTAGACGTCATTGTTCAACATCTCAAATTCCACAACAACAGACGGGATACAGATTTGTGACGTTGGAACCTTGCAGTCCGGCTTTCCACGTAGTGTGGACATGACCCCCTCGCAATCGATTGACGTGTAGCAGTATTGGCTACAAGCATCTAGGCGATGTGTTTAGGTCCGTACTCTGGTTCATCCTTTCCCTACTGTGTGGGTGTTAGCTGTTCATCAGTACAATCCGTTCTCGGTAACAACTCTCCACTTAGAAATCCAGACTCCTACAATGAACGATAGGGAAAGATGTCCGATAAAAATATATTGCTGTCATCAATGTACAACGCCGTCCGCAATGTTGAATATACGCATACCTAGTCCCAAAAGGTGTCTTTGAAAGGGAAAGGGCATGATTTTTAGCCTACATTTAGTTAGCTTGAAAAAATCAGTCGGAGTGGATTATTTCTGAGATTTGTTACGACTACTAATGTGATACTTGATTAGAAAGATGAGTATCGACGTATCAATAAATCGAAGTTGACAGTGCGGGCTGTCCAGGGCGCTAAAATAATAAAGTTTAGTCGGCCGTTTGATATACTCCGTCCTACTTGCAAAGTTCCCGCGCTGTTCATGCATCTGTTTGAAGATCATGTTTCAGAGAAGCTTTGAGGAGATATGTGGACCTGACTGTTTGCTGAACGGAGACTGATACATTCAATAAATCTTTCATCTAAGGCAGGACACTTCTTGCTTCTTGATGGGACTTTAGGGGGTTATTTTGATTATGGTCTTACTCGATCCCATTGAACGAACGCCAAAATAATAATACGAATTAGTTCTTTGATGGGACAGAATTGGAATAATCGACTCACCCATCCAAATTACCCTCAAGTAGCACCACGAAGCATACCGTCATGCCCGAGTGAAATAATCTCGATGAATGTACTTCCTTGTAACATTCTATTCATATCAAACGGACGTTACAAAGATAATACAAACCCTTCACAAGCAGGTCGTTGCAGACGATATTGACGTCGATCTCTTCTCAAATTGTTAATCATCGATAGAGCTTCAGTAGGAAGTATTTGCAACAGGGTTTTTAAACGTTTGACAATTCCATCAAATCCGAGTGAAAATTCTTGGCGTGTGCCCCATGGCTTGAAGTGGTGGTCCTGGCTCCATGGCCTCTCCTTGCATCTCACGTAATTGATAACAGATTTTGATTATTATCTACTGTGTCGTAAACAGCGAGTTCTAGCATGGACGGCAACATAGCGTGTACAGCCACCCACAGGTGAGGCTAAAAACCGATGAGCATGGGTCAAGGCTTGATTTAATCGGCTGGCCATCACAAGGAGCCTGGAATGGGACTTGTCCACTTTTCGGTATGTCGTGTTCCCAGCACCAGCATACCCATTGTTCATGACTTTTTTCACGCGATGCGCCGCGTCTCCGTTCTATGGAGTTGTCCGGGTTGTGACCGTGGACATAGCCTGGAAAGATATCCATCAGCGATGCGAATCAACCGGTCGATCAATTGCCTAATTCCAAGTGATGTTTTCCGAGTCCAAAAACGTCCCACTTTCTACTGGCATGAACTCCTTTGGCGACAGATGACACATGACACATTGCAATCAAGAAGTATGATTATCAAGGCAATTTTAAGCACTCCTGATGCTCTCGACATCAACGTTAACCGAAGGTCTCCCGTTGCAAGTCTTTCAACGACTCATGCATGGACTTCAAATCTTCCAAGCTAGTTGTCTTTTGGAATTGTCTGGTGTAGATTGACAAACGTCGTTCTTGAAATCAAACTGCTCGAGCTGTATCTATCAACTGCCAACTGCCAACGTGCTTCGGCGGCGTTTAACCCGAATAACGTTAGCCATCAAGAGTACATTCCCAGCTGATACAAATGGTCGCCTTGTAGCCGACAAGAAGTCTCAGCATCGCTTCCCTTTCATGTCGAGTAAAACAGATGTCTTCGCAGAAGTCGGGCAGGACTTCAACTTGAAAGTCGGCCGTGTTATTGCAGGAGCGGTTTGTTATGGTATGGGTGTTTTACAGATTATGCCAATACGCCAATTCTCACTCCACTTGGAAGGAGTATATCTCATTCTGATAACATTTCTTGTTGGGATTTTCTAGTAAGTCATGGTATCCAGTACAATCAGCTTTTCTAATGGGTTTCCCAGCCATCATGGGATAAAGTCTCGGGTTTCGAACATATGCCTTCTGGCCGTGACAATTCTTATGTTCTTTGGTGGAACTATATTCTTGTCCATTGATGCTTCGGACCTTATTAGACGCATCCAAATCATCATGGTCAACAATGCAGATCAGCCTCTACAGGAAAAACTCGATCGAGCTAATGACCAGCTAAAGAAATTGACTTGGACTGGAGAAATGTTGTTCATCTTCATGGTGAAGCGCTCTGCAGAGTGCTATTGGGGTTAAGCGTGCTGATCTCGTGATTACAGCTGATCCTTGGTGACTCAGTGGTCGTATGGAGAACATGGACAATATACAAAAGGCAGAGAATATGGCTTTTGATTCCTATCGCGACTTGGCTTGGTTCACTCGGTCAGTTCTAAGTGTTTATAGTACTCATATTTTACCCATGTTTATTTTCTCATGTTTTATTAAAGCTGCTGGCCTTTATGAACTGGGTTGTGATGTGCAGACTCACTGGGCAATTAATGATCTCACACCAACTGCCGCTTCCGTAGGTGCAGCGAAGTGTGCTCATGCAGACCTTTCGAGTTATACCCTCTCGTACGTGACCAATATATTCTGCACTTTTCTCATTGCATACAAGGCATGGTGAGGCTAAGAACGACTACGTATACAACCACCCATCTCAACACACTTTCCGCGTAGGCTCCATCGAAAACTCATGTCAAAGTACCTTGGGAATGCACGTCGAAGGACTGCAGTAGAAAAGGTCCTTACGCTTTTGATTGAATCCGGCTTTGTCTATATCGTAATCTATGTATGTGATTTTCCCGCTCTTGATTTTGCTTAAAGACACAGTTGGAGTCGTAGACCTTACAAGCTGTGCCGATATATAAGGCACCGTTGTCTCCAGCAGGACTATTCGCCTTCAACGTCGTCAACGCGATAATTCAGCAGGCAATGGTTAGTCCGCGCCTTGTGCAAATTACACTCGTTTTACCACAGCATAACAGGGAATGTATCCAACCGTCATTATTATCCTTGTAAGAATGCACAAATCGTTGTGGGACACACATGAAATATCCCAGGGCCTTGAGTCTACCACGATGAGGTTTCGGACTGGCGCATCGTCTGCAGAACGAAGTGGAGAGGTCACCGTGGCAAGTTCTTCTTCAAATCAATCAGGTCATGGACATCGCAGTGGGATTGCTATGGTTGACCTCGACCGATCGGAAATCGACGCCAACTCAGAACATAAGAGAGAAACTGGGACCGTTGTTTGAATTTTGGGCCATCGTCTCGGATGTTTACATCCAGACTGATGCGATTATTGAACGACCCTGAGACTATGGATGGACTTCTCCCCCTTCCAAATCTATCCCACATCGACAAATCGACTTACAGGCCGAGAGAGTTATTTAGGGAGTACAATGAAGTTTATTCTGCATCATTAGAATATCGACTTGACAAAAGTACGATCTACACCACAATAAGGTAGTAATAGATATGGACGATTTTACTGTTCTAGCTGGAGTAACTTGTGATAATTTATGAAGAGGAATGTCTAGTACTCGCATACACGAGTCGGCTGTACGCTCGGGAATTTTGAAGTCAACAAAGGCCTATATTTCTCGAGCAGTTCGCGTGCTGCGATCAACAATGGAAAGCATGATCCAAGTCTTGTTTCGGCTTCAGCAAGCCTTTCTAAAGGGTACGATGATTGTATACACTTGTTATGAGGTACAGAAAAACGATGGCTCACATACCCTAGGGTTGGATGGTACACCGTTGCTCCTAAATATCCTTGACAGAGTTGGGGGTGAGCAATCAATTATTCGCATATCAATCAGGACCTCGAATGATACTCTGGTGACCAAGAGCTTCAAGAGACTCCACCATGACTCGGAGAGGACGATAGCTCGGTTTCAGAGAGAATTGTCGGGCGGGAAACATGAATTTTGGGTAAAATGGCACAGAAACCAAAGCCTTGAACCTCAAGGCACCTGGTTGGTTGGACAATTTCGGAGAATTTGTCCAGGACACTCAAGTCTCTTAATTTATCCACCATCTCAGAATCGGATTTAGTAAACTGTCCCTAATGTCGTGGCTGTGCAATTTGCTTCGAGGCGCCACACCTCGTCTCATTACAAGAAGTCTAATGTATCTACGTGAGGCAACATGGATATAACAAACGATAGAAAAGAAGGCGTAACAAGAGGAGATATTCTTCAAGGGAAAAACATTACACTGTACAGCATTACTCTATCACACAGAAGTCTTCTCGATTGAGCTCATAAGAGAAATTGGAGGGAAGTATCCTGTATACAGCATGAGCAATTCGGGGGGAGTATCTTGATCATAAGGGAACCATACGATATGATGGGAGCTTCCCAGCTGTGGTTTCTGACTGAACCTCGGATGCAGGATCAGTCTATAGGTATTAGGATGAGGACTAACATTCGACCTGTCAAAGGAATGAGAAGGGATCTTACCTCACAGATCTAAGCAGCTCTTGGTACGACTGCTTTGGGTTTCGGGCTGTGGTAAAAGTGTCAATTCCAAATTTAGTGTTGTCAAATAGTCAATGTACTTAGAGACAATATGAAGGCCTGCAGATGAATACGTAAACGATTATACCACCAGGTGTATTCGTGATCACTTACATAGCTCATCGCCCCGACAGCTACACCTCCTGCAAATGTATCTGCACTGGTTTGACCATCCTGGCATCCAGACCAGGAAATCTAGTGAAAGTTTCATTAATAGAGTACTAGTGGGATATTACCTGTGCACTTACCACGTCGGCGGGAGTTGTCAGCTGCTTCCTCGTGCGATCAGTAACATGGCTTCCCTTTAATCGGCCATGCGAAGAATACTAAGTACTATACATTCATCTCTCTAATCCAAATGTAGTGAAGGCGTTTCTCACGATGTACGGAAGATCTACGGTAACTGAATCAGTGTCAAGTTGCGATGATGATGGAAAAACTTACCCAGGACAGTCCCAGAATGGCAACACTAACGACCATGATCAAAGTTCGCCGAGAAAAAAGGATCGATATGTAATTCACTTACGTCAAAGAGTGCCTGAGAAGAGAATAATAGTTCTAAATATGCAATCGCAAAGTATACTGCACATGGCCACTCACGGTAAGTCGGCACCCGCTTGGCAGAGGCTTCACCTGATCAACCTGACTGAGTAATTGCTCCATACAACCGCCTTCGGAACTCACCATGATATCATGCATCTCCTGATTTGGAAACACGGTCAGCTGAATAGGAAAAGTTAGGTAGCTCAGACCACTAACATCATCAATAATGTGTCCAGTTTTCTTGAAATCCACGGGAAATATGACTTCCAACTTCCGTTAGGAAAAGAACAAACTGCAGTAGGTGTAAAGTAAATACCTTCGTCATGACCGTCAAGTTCATCTCCATTGATATCCTTTGTTTGCCCTCCATGACCCGAATCTATAATAGGTTAAGAATAATGAAGGTTCGGATCACATACAGTACGGATCTTACAGTGGAAAAAAAGCGAGTCATGCGACTTAGCTCCGCGCACGAGCCATCGCATCGCATCTAGGATGTTCTGTCGTGTTGGTATCTGACGCGGATTAATTGCACCATCTGATAGAAACACAATGTCTCCTGATTTGTATCCCCAATTCTCTGTAATAGATGAGTAGGAACGATCACAATCCCTGAAAAGTCCTTACTTATCAAGAAATCGCGAACATGTCTTGCATCGTTGATGCATCCGCGAAGCTCGTTCTGTTGTCCCAGATAGTTAATCCCAATCTGCATGAGCGAAACAGATCATCACACCGATGAGGAAGAAGAGGATTTCAAGAAGGCAACGTACACATAGCGCCTTTTTACGGCCGGTACACTTGGAGTACTGAAAATGGGGGATTGCACCAAGCGATTGACTGTGATGAACTTGATTGGGCAATTTCGGAGGGAGAGGCAGGGGCTTGTCTGACGAATATTTGGAAGGTGTTGGAGGCCTCACATTTTTGTGAGGTTTAGCGCTGTGAGCGGTCGGTGCGGGTCGTGGTGGAGGGACATATGCAGGGACATGCGAATGAGATTGAGAATGAGAATGAGAATGAGAATGGGAGTGGTGAGCACGGGAGTGAGAGTACGAGTGCGCACGCGTCCGCTGATAGTCGTCGGCCTGGGATGGTGGGTTGATCAAGGCGGGCGCGTAAGACGGAGGTGTAGGGAATGGTTGCATCGAAGGAGCATTATGACCGTAGTATACGGTTCTTTCAAATCTGGATGAGAAACAAGCGTCAGTGCGCTTGAACATGAGTCTCTGTGCAAGTCTCCATTACTGTGGCAAGCTGAAGCGGCGCCAAAGCTGAAGGTCAATGCAAAAGGTCAATCGAAAGGACAACCTACATGTAAGTCGGCGGTGCAAAACCGGGCATTGCGGATGAGTATGAAGGTGCAAAACCTCCAATCATCGGACCAAATTCTCCTAGTTGGCTGTGACCACGAGGGACTATTAGAAGAAGGGTCGAAATATCTTTCCTTCTGAGGACTCACGGCCCGGGCATTGAAAAGCTAACCATAATGAAAACAACTCAGTTCAACTCCTTGGCACAATAATAAACCATACCTTGGACTTGGCATCTGCATTGGAGGAGGCGGGCTCGCAGAATCTTCTTTGTGGTGACCGCTATTGGAATCCCACATCTTGAAAGAACGAAGACCCAGGTCTTGCAGGACTGGAGTGAGGTCAAACCGTCAAAGGTGCGTGTACGACAGAGGCCGACGTAACACGTCTATGTGCTTGCCACTGTTCAGCGTTCGAGGGCAGGTCGTAAAAAGTAAGAGTACAGTCAAAGAGCGCTCGGTGATATAAGGATCGGTTCGTGCGGCGGGATCACGACACCCTCTTTCAAACGCCGAAATTAGCGCAATATAAATCAAGACAACCGCGCTGACCATAATCAAGACACTATACAGAGGGTGATAGACATTAGCTTTACAAATCATACGAAATCTTGAGAGCCTACGGAGACAGCTCTCAAGTTTCCATTTTCCCTTGGCTTAAGGAGATAGCGAGTGATTATGTCAGCAGTGGTCCGGGGGGTGATCGACTCGTGACAAACCAGCTCAGACTCCTTCGACAAACTGTCGAACTCAAACTGAAGCACTTCCTCTCAACGACTATTCATTCGCCAAGCATAGTGATTTCCTTGCCGGCTCATGTGACGCGCGATTCTTTTGACCTCACACAACATGTCGACTCTCGTTCTATCGATTAGACAACAATCTGGGCAGCAGGATGGTGATTGATTATTTCCTGAGACTGATCGTTAACAAAGGAGACCTTACAAAGTGCTTGAAGTCGCCGCTGGCCGATGTCTGACTCGAGTGACACCATTTATACGTTGAACAACACGATATGCTTTGACATCTAATCAGATCGGATCATATCTCACTGCCCCCCACGGCCTTGTGACCACAGCCACCCTGTGTACTTATGAGCACCCTTCAAGCTACGAGTAATAAATTTGCCAGAGATTGACCGCTACGCCTCGCTGCTTGATCGATCTCTATCTTTAATACTGTGGCACGTCCCCTCTGAGCACATTTGGTGTTTATGGAACTTAAAGCAGTGTCACTCTACATAAAAGCGAAGGAGCGAAATTTTGAGCCATTCAGGTATCTGTGTCATCCTTGTCCCTTTCCATCTACACTCTTCGTCTGGACCACGAATCCTGTCAGCTCATTCACAACATGCCAGCATGGAACGACTTGGCCGAGGATGAGTTAATAGCTAAGGAATTCCAGACTTGGAGAGCACCTTTCAGAAAGCACGGCGCCGTCTATCCCTTCGAAGGGGCTGAAAAACTTGAGATCCCCGATATTGCGTACACTGGGAATACTCATTGCTCGGACTACCACGGGAAAATGAATAGCATTCCATTACGGGTCAGATTCTGGTATAGCAGTAGCTTCGACGAAAAGCTTCAACGGGTCTTTTGTGCAGTAAGCGACCTTCTCAGGGCTCAATACATGTGTCGTCTGCGTGCACGTTCAATATTAACTTCTCCGTAGCGTCTCAGGGGTAAGCTCCATGATTGGGATCGTGCCGCATCTGGCCATAAGAACATTTCACCCTTCTATGGACTTGCCGAGTCACCCGGCTGGGGCAAAGTGCCATCGCTCGTCATACCCCTATATAAAATGGACATCAACCAGTATATCCGTCATACACCGAAAACTAACCCCCTGCTACTCGTAAGGACCCGCAGTTTCTCGGGTACTTCGCCATACTGAGCATATTTGTTTGCATAACCAGCTTTTGAAAGTCGCGGATGCTTTAGCATTTATGCACAGTCTAGATCCACCTGTCGTACACGGGGCCATACGTGGTGTAAGTCACTCGGTGTTGATCCGGTTTCTTGAAAATGCTGACAGAGAGTTCCGCAGGGAAATATATGCATCGATGAGCACGGGGAGCCCAAGTTGGTCGATATTGGCTTAGAACAGCTGCCTCGTGCCTATGGAGCATCCGAGGATCAATGCGACCGCGACCCTCTACGATGGTTGGCACCTGAGGTCATCGATCCTCCCTATGAACACGACGAACAGGAACCCGATGTCTCATATGATAGTTCAACACCTGAAACAGATGTGTGGGGCTTTGGGATGACTATGCTTGAAGTAAGGCACCTTCAACTTTACATGTGTAGTAATTTGACCAGTGGGACCAAGGTATTGAGCGGAAAGGTTCCGTGGGCGCATCTCAGGCGTAACATGGCGGTTGTATATCACCTCGCCCAAGGGGAGTTGCCGCAGCGCCCTCGGGTCCAAGCCATTACTGATCAGATATGGAAGTTGATGTTGCTCTGTTTTGAACGAGAACCAGGCCGACGCGTAACTATGAACCAAGTCAGAAGCTATCTCCAACACCTTTTGATTTGTTCCAATGTTCCCCACATTTCTTCCTGAAATCATGTACAAGCCGTAGACATTGGATTAAGGTTTGTTCAGCTATGCTACCATTCCCTTCATATTGTACTTGACAAGACATTACGTATATATTTATTCCATGGTTGTATCTGTATTATAGCAATGTTATAATTGACACGGCGTCATACCTATCTGCAGTGGAGATTCTGCTAGTCCGAGTCATGACTCAAGTGTGATTCATTTCTGAGAAGTGCCCCAAGTATGTTTATTGTTTTATACATAACATAAAAGGGATTGATGCGATGGGTATACCAGTCATTCCTACTTTTTCTTGTTCCCTGTTTTGATGTGGGCGTACCGCTTACATACATACAAGCTATCGATCGAGGACGGGATTGCAGGGGATGGAAAGGTGAGACTTGAGGTAAATTTAGAATTGAAACTAGATATATTAGGAGTAGTCGCATACAGGGGGGGGGTATTCTCCTTTTTCCAAAGACCTGTTTGTAGCTTCATACGAAAAACAGAGCTTGTGACATTCTGTTGGGCCCCTTGTCTCGGTGAAGCCGGACACTGTCGGCGTAAAACAACTGCTTACAATTTTGGACTCGATCGTTGGAATTGACAGCGTTGATTCTCCGTCAAGAATGTATCAGTGTCCATGAACAGTTTACTGGTATGAACCTCTGAAGAAAGCACTGAAAACACAATTTGATGCTTCAGCCAAAATATGCACAGGGAAGACAAATCGTAACCGGAAGCAAAAAGAGTAATCTTAGGAGCACACACATTCTGGAGGTTTGTATTCTCTATCCTGAAGACCAGGACAAGGGGTGCGCAAAAAAATAGCGGAGGATAATGTTCGATTTCAGGATTAAGGCTGGACGAGACCTCCTCTTCCCTACCAAAAATATAAATTATTCAGTCTCAAGTACTAAAAGTGCCTTTCTGTGCATCCTACTACTCTCAATCCTGCATTCTTTCAACATTCTATATCAGAAAACTATTCTACAGATGGTTTTTGAAGAAGCCCATGGCATGCCATGTGATACTGTTGCATGATGTATATGCTCTCCACATTCCTTGAAAGCAGTAACCAAACACACCTTTTCTGTGCATCCTGGGCAATTATGAAGGCAAAATTTGTTAGAAACTAAATCTAGATAATGCAGACACCGTAAGTGTCAATCCTCAGTCTGCAATAGAATCGACTAAATTGTACCTAGATAATGCAGACACCGTAAGTGTCAATCTAGTGTACAGTAGTAAGTATGATATCCAAATATCTAGTTAAGCATTACTCACCCTCAGTCTGCAATAGAATCGACTGAGGGTGTTCGACTGTAGGTATGTAGTATATATATTAGTTTTCGTCCATTGTTCAGAGGGGTGGCCACGACGACAAAGAGAGTGTGACATGTGTGATATCGCGATGTGTGTGGCATGCTTACGGTGCTTTATCCGCCAGATCGCAACACTCCTCCTCACCGTAAGCAATGGCTCCTCCTCGTGCGGAATCCCGTCTATTGTAGTCCCATGACGTTCCGAAGGCGTGTGAATTGAGGGGTCAGTAAGGCTTTGGTGAAGACATCAGCAACGTTATCTTTTGTGTTAATGTACCGTAGAGTAATTTCCTTCGTCGCTACCCGTTCGCGTAGGAAATGGTACTTTATATCGACATGCTTCACCCGTGAGTGTAGGAGAGGGTCTTCCAAGAGGTTGATCGCTGAATTGTTGTCACATAAGATGGTCGTGGCCTCCTTCGCAGTATATCCCAGTGCGTCCATCACCATACGTAACCAGATACCCTCCTGCGCAGCCTTAAACGCGGCCATATACTCCGCTTCACACGAAGACGCCGCTACCGTTTTTTGCTTCCTTGTCGCCCATGATATGAGTCCTGATCCCAACGACCATGCATAGCCTCCTACGCTTCGGTGAGTATCCAAACAGTTGGCCCAATCAGAGTCTGTGAAACCGGTGAGTTTTATGGGTGATTGTCCGCCCAGGCGTAGTCGTAGTGTCCTTGTGCCTTTCAAGTACCGTAGAACCCGTACGGCCGCATTCCAGTGGACGAATGAGAAGGAGTCAAGGAATTGAGACAGCTGCTGAACCGCATATTGGATGTCGGGGCGTGTAGATATAGCTAACTATAGTAGGCCGCCAACTAGGTTGCGATAGGGAATTTGACTTAACTTTTCGAGTTCCTCGGGGTTCAGCTTCGTCCTGTCAACCCGCCGTAACTTCAGCCCAGGCTCCATTGGCAGCGTAAGGGGGGCAGCATTGGTTTGGCCATACTGTCTGACTAGGCGATCAATAAGGGTGGTCTGTGATAGGAATACTTGTCTGTTTGCTCGATCCCACTCTACTGCCATCCCTACAATATGGTGCGGTATGCCTAAGTCCGAGATCACCCAGGTTTTCCTCAACTGCTCTTTGAAATCTTCATTCGCCTGTTTTGTGTTCGCAATGGAGAGAAAATTGTCCACATGGACCCTGGTGATGACTATCCCCTTCTCGTTGTTGCGGTAATAGATACACGCTTCGCAACAAAGTCGTACAAACCCTAGATTTTTCATCACTTCATCTAGTGTCTTATTCCAGATGCGGCCCGCCTGCTTCATTCCGTACAGAGGTCGTAAGAGCTTACATACAAATCCTTCCTTCCCATTTTCTTCAAACCCAGGCGGTTGCTGCATATATATTTGCTCTTCTTCGGGTAGTATTCCATTTAGAAAAGCTGTCTTCACGTCAATTTGGGTGGCGTCCCATTCCAAAGTGGCTGCTAGGCTGAGTAAGATCCTCCAGGATTCCGTGTGCACAGTTGGTGAGGTCGTTTTATCGTAATCCCAGCCCTGGACCATCGTGAATCCCTGGAGTACATGACGCGTCTTCAGTCTAGTGATAGTACCATTCTCATTGCGTTTGATGGTGAAAACTGGTCGCCCTTTGAAGATCTTGTGACTTGGTGGCACTGTTTCACGTGGTACCAGTTCCCACACCCCCATCTGTTTCAACGAGTTCAGCTCATCATGGTAAGACTCTTTCCATCTCACCCAGTCCACAGAGTTTCGAGCCTCCTCTAGAGTTCGAGGGGTATCTGGATCCACTTCTGGACCCACACCAGGAGTGTCCTCAATTGTATTAAGCGCTGACAAAATGTGATTGAGATCCCCGTCACCCACATTGACGTCATCTCTAGCTGGCGGTATTTTGTGTTGGAGGTTCTCCAAAGCCTTGCGACGTTCAGCTCGAGTCTCTCTAACTCTTTGCGCAGCCTCCTTCAACTCTCTTACCACCTTTTCTGTACGTGTCTCACCCTGATCTTTGGGTGCAACTTTTGTTGTTGGGACAGGTATTCAGCTTGACCGTCGAGGTTGGTTTTGTTCTGGTATAGGTTGGGGTTGCGCAGGTTGGTCTCTATCGTTGTTTGGTGGATGCTCTGGGACTTGGTTGATGTGCTCGTTGACGATGCCGGGGATTGGAATAGGTTCGTCATCGTCTACTTGGGGGGTTGGTTTAGCTGATGAACTCATCTCTATCGTGCTGATAGTCAGGGGATTGTCAATGGGACTGTTGTTTGCCTCGTGAAGGGTTGTTGGCGCTGTTTCTGGGGATTGATTGTGACTCTCGACGAACTTCACGTGGTAAGAACTGTAGACCTTATTTCGTGACTTGTCATAGCAACGGTACGCCTTTGAATTAAGGTCATAACCAATCAACACGCACTCTATTGACCGCTCGAAGATTTTTGGATTGTTTTTGCCGAGGATTAGGACAAAAACTTTGCACCCAATCTTGTGAATGCGCAAATAGTCCGGTTTCCTATTGTACCAAAGTTCGTCTGGCGTTACATCTTTAGTTGACATGGTCTTTGTCATTCCATGGAGGAAACTTGCGGTGAGGTAGAATTCGTCCCATAGGAATGGTGGACATCCTGCTGCAAGCCTCATAGATCGTGCCTTCCCCATAATCGTGCGGTGCATGCGTTCAACTCGCCCTATGTGGGCTGACGTGTGAGGAGCCCCAACTTTGAGTATGATACCCTGAGATTTATACCAGCTCTTGTGAATGTCACCGTTAAACTCGCCATCTCTACCAGTACGTAGGATCTTCAGTTTCAGGCCTGTCTCATTTTCACGAGCTCTAATCCAGGCCTTCAACTTGTCGAAACCGTCGTCTTTAGCTTTCAGAGGTATTGACCAAGGTTTGTTGGTGTAGTCATCCACTATATTCATAATGTAAATGTTTCCGGTACGAGACGTTACTGCTGCTTTGCCTGTCAAGTCTACCCATATTTTCTCCAGCTTCCTCGTTGCCCTATGCCCAATCCACTCTTCTCTCTCCTTTGGTACCGGCGTTTGTGCCTGTTTACTGAGAATGCAATGTTCGCATTTAGGAGGCTTTGAGGGGAAAGTTTTGGGCATACCTTCTATCATTCCGGCTTGGGCCATTTGCATAAGGGATTGGTAGTTCGCATGGCCAAGTCAATAATGCCAGGTTTTTATGTCAGGGGATGCATGTACAGCGAGGACCTGCTCGGAGTAAAGATTCAGGGCATAGAGATCTCTGTTGGGGACTAGGGTACCAGTTGCAATGGATGTGTTCATGGTCATTTGTCTGAGTGTGGCTCCGTGATTGTCAAAGGTAGTCGTGACTCCTGAGTATTTTGCAAGTTTGCTAACTGACAGTAATTTCACTGTTGATTTCGGGACGTGTAGGACGTTCTCAAGTATTAAGTGTTTGCCGTCCTCTAGGTGCAGTCGGATGCTGCCAATGCCCGTAGCTGCAATTGCAGATCCTCCTGCACCATGAATCAAACGCTCCGGAATTGGCTTTAGTATAAAGAAGTCGGAGGAATCTGGGGAGATGTGCACTGTTGCACCGGAATCGAGGTAGAATGGGGATCTTTTGAGTCGTGAGGTCAAGCTAGATAGTACTATTTCCCCAGTCTGCTTGAGGTTGGTATCACTTTGCCAATCAGTGTTCACCTTTACCTCCTCCTCAAACGCAAGCAGAGTATCGAAATTGAATTCTAGTGTTTCAATGGTTTCTAGGGAAGCAGCGGCAGGGAACATATCAGAAGCCAGTCCAGCAAACTCGGCCTTCGGGGCCACGGGTCCTTTGTGCATTGCAATGTAGGCAGCAATGACCTCAGAGTCACCTTCCACTGTGAATGCAGACCCACCCGCTGGTGTTATTGTCACCCTGGAAGCCGTCTTTCCTTTACCCTTTGCTTTGCGTTGGGCGTCGTAATGCGCAATCCGGGCTGTCCTCGACTCTTCAACAGTCTTTCCAGCCATACCACCGCCCTCTAGGATACACCACTGGATAGTATGTCCCAGGAAATTAGTGCGGTTCCTGGACTTACACCTGCTACAGACCAGCTTCTTGTATCGCGAAGTTTTTGCCATAAAGGCAGCCGGGGACGTATCCGTGGCTGTTGGGCTGGACTTATCAGCGTCAATAAGCGTCTGTTCCCCCTCCAGGAACCTGCGTATGTGCTGAGGTCCATATGTCCCTATATCGCCCGCATTCGTCAGGTTGCGCGATATAATGGATCAAATGTGTGCATACAATTTATCAGAGAGTGCCGACAGGATAGCAATGGATTTCAGTAGCTCTTTCGTGACCTACCCTGCATCGAAAGCGTGGTCGATCTTCTCGAAGATTGAATCGGCTGTCTTTGTGAGTGACTCAGACGGGGAGCACTTGGCTGTCAGGGCTTTCTGGAGTAGTCGAACCTGTTGTACAGGGACAGCACCACCGTGGCGCTCCTTTAGGTAAGCCCAGAGTGCTACGGGATCCCAGTTGTCTGCGCACAACTTCTGCTCAGAGCTAGACAAGGCTCGTTTGATGAAGGAACAAGCGAGGCGGTTATTGCTAGTCCACGCACGGTGAGCGCAAGGTTCATAGGTGGCATGGGGGGTAGGAGGTGGGTTGAAAACGTATTCCCACAGCTGTGCCATAGAAAGCTCAAGATCCATACTATATGACCAGTCCGACCATTTCCCATCATCCTTCTCGAGGATGTGCCCTATCCAGGTTGCAGTCACCTTTCCCACGGACAGAACGGTGGGGTTCAAAGATGCATCTACCTTTCGCATTTCAGAAATCTGGTCAGGAGTCGGGGACATCTTTTGTTCCGAGGTTTTGGTAGGCATAGTCATAGTTTATCAGCGTGCAATAGTAACACAGCACAGAGATGAGTCAAGAAGAAATCCTCTACGCGAGTTGCGCGTAGTATAATCCCACGTTATCTGGATAAACAATCCAGGGGTAAGAGATCGGCGATCTTGTTCAAGTCGCCAGGCACAGATTCAGTTCTTTGTACTATTCACTGTATGTTGCAGCACAGGCCCATAACCTGTTAGAAACTAAATCTAGATAATGCAGACACCGTAAGTGTCAATCCTCAGTCTGCAATAGAATCGACTAAATTGTACCTAGATAATGCAGACACCGTAAGTGTCAATCTAGTGTACAGTAGTAAGTATGATATCCAAATATCTAGTTAAGCATTACTCACCCTCAGTCTGCAATAGAATCGACTGAGGGTGTTCGACTGTAGGTATGTAGTATATATATTAGTTTTCGTCCATTGTTCAGAGGGGTGGCCACGACAACAAAGAGAGTGTGACATGTGTGATATTGCGATGTGTGTGGCATGCTTACAGTGCTTTATCCGCCAGATCGCAACAAAATTACAGCTTCAATTTCAAGATCACAGATCAAACAGAGAGGTGCATTGTGAACATGCTATTGAGTTGATCTCTGTGTTTTCTTTTCTCTGAACACTGGAAAATTATCCAAAAATTATCACTTTATTTAGATATTCTTGTCAGAGAACTTCTATTTTTAGCTGATCGCTAGAGGTTGTTTCAATTTTTGGCAGACCCCTGGACCCAACTTCTTCTTTTGGCATCTCAGGAAGGTTAGAGTCAGTCTGAGTTGTCCTGTATAGTTGTTCTCATGCCCTGCCACCCTGCTGATGCACCATGCCTAGCAGCAGGTGTTTCCACTAAGCACAGTAGCTTAGTAGAATATCTTCCAACACAAAGTAAACCTGACCCATCTAATCAGTAGATATCCTCCTCTGTCCTAGGAATACCAGGGTTGGTAGCATGTGCTAGTAATGTTTCTCCTGACCCTTAATAACATTAGGGCTCATAGGCTGAATGCCAGAATATTGCTATTATGAGAGGTTGATTTGCTGCCTTTTGAGTTGGTCAGGTTTACTTTACCTGCTTGTATGGGCCATTGCAAGCATGGCAGATCTGAGATCTATCTGGATCCATTTGTCTGTACACTGAATGCTTATTTCTTCCTAATGTGTTCATTCCACTCACTGGATGCAGGGAACAATATTCTTTTGCAAAACAATGTAAAAACAATGTAAAAACAATCCAATTAATTTCAAATGTTTTTGTTAAAATATTGTAACTGAACAGCACCTTAAGCATGAAGAGGAGCCATAGAAATGCAGATAACAACTCTGTTTGTTCTCACCAATATTGAACTGTACTTTCCTTTGTGCTGCTTTTACTGTTGGTGCTAAGAGGCGGCAAGCGTTGGCGCCAGCAACAAAGGTGTACTTGTATAGTACCGTTAAAGACGTGGAACAAAGGCCGCACTGAGAACCTTTGTCGGAGATGGAGTAGGGCGGAGTTGCTAATTGCTTAGCGCCTTGAGTGAGCTCTTAGAGATCTGAACTTGGGTGGGAAGGTGCTGGGTGCAATTTGATTGTTCTCTACTGACAAATGGTAAGGTATTTATAGTAAGTGATGGCAGTGACTTAGTGAAGAGTCAGCAACAACTCTAATAGTTGCCGCTAATGAAATGTAAGTGAAAGGTCCAATAATAAGACTATAAAGAAGATAAATGATATTCAGGGAGCATCATGTGGGCGGTTAGCTTGGGTGTGCTGCCACATAACGTGCAGGGCGTCAATCAAAGTCCTGACAAGGGTGGGCGTTAAATTGTAATGTGGCATGTGGTGGTGGTGCTTGAAAGTGCTAGCTGTTGATCAGCTGTCATTATTAAGTCAAATATGAACATAATACAACTCAAAGAGGAAAGCCAAGCCAGCGGTGGTCTGCTGATGGTGGTGGAAAGTGCCGGCGGAGTGTGGAAATAGGGGTGATGGCATGGTTTTCATTAATCATTCTGGTGGGGGCGGCACGTGCAGGTAGGGGGCGTGATGCATCATGTGACCAGGACACGTCAAGTTTGGAGGTAGTGGGATGCTGCTCGTGAAGAGGGGAGCCTGCGAGCTGGTGATGTCTGTGCCCTCCCATGGAGTGGGTGGCAAGGCTGACTGTCATGTGAGTAGTCCTATTATTTCCTGTAAGTGTTGTGGTTGGCTGCAAGGGTGTGTTGGTGCTGCATGGGGAACTTGTTCGTAGGGGGCTGCTGGGGTCTTGCTGCCTTGAGTCAGTGCTGGTATATTAAAGGCTTAAAATGTGTTGGGCCAAACTGGGGGCTCATCACTGGCATGCACTATATTGACTGGCATGCACTATGCTACTTATTAAAACTTCAGCCTCATCAAGGAATCCCATCTTTGACTTGACCTTCATCCAACTCTAATTTCTGAACCCTGGAACAAGTCATTTAACTCTGGACTTGCCCATTTTAACTTTTCCACACTCTGGAACATCTCCTGGAGCTACCAACACCCTGAGCACACATAGTTCAGCACTCAAGACCGCCCTGTAAGGGTGTTGCTTCTTGAAAAGGCCTCCAGGTCAGTGGAACTTGACAGTACTGATGAGCTAATTTGATTGATTTCTTTCATTGATGCATTGATATCCATTGATATCTATTGATTGCCTCTTTGTACCATTGAGCTTAAGCTATTCTGATTGTTCTTATCAAATTGACTGACCTTGCAACATTGTGTTTGTATCCTTGTGTGCAACCATTGCTATGTGCTCCAGCCTCTCAAAGCTATTTTCCCACCCTCATGAAAAACAATGCTATTTCTGTAACTGTTTCCTCTATTGCATGCATAGAAAGGAGGTTTCTAATGCAACCTATTACTTCCATCAAAAGCTTTCTACAGATGCAGCAATCTTATGGCATAATAATAGAAAAGTTGCCATTAGTACTACAGCTCTACAGCAGCCACAACTCACTGAGAGTTACAAAGATGATGATGCAGAACTATTCAGGACAATCAAGGATATATAGATCAAGAGGTAATGCATAGTGCAGAATTCTTCACCTAGCAGACTTACATACAACTCATTTGTATATCTAGATGGATATTAGCTCAGACAATTAACAAGACTTTTTCTTAAGTTCCCACTCATATTCTTCTTTTCAATCTCAATCTTGTTCTCAATCTTGTTCTCATTCCTATTCTCAGTTTCAGTCTTATTCTGATATTTACTCTAGATCATGCTCTCTACTGTTTACTCTTAGAGTTAGTTACTTCAATATCATCACTCACAGTCCCCTTCACAGTCTTATTCTCAACCTACATACCTTTCCAATCACCTACTCTTGATCCTGAAAGTAAAGCCACACAAATCTTTGTAGAAGCCATGAAGATAAAACAGATATCCTTGATAATGTTGAATCTACTCTACTCAGTGACTTCATTGACATCTGTATCATACAAAAATATATTAAATATCTCCAAAATGCAACTCTGGAAAATGAAGACCTAACTGGAAGTGATATCCAATCATTGCTGAACCTCCCTTGAAAACCTTTTGAAGTTGATAATCATCATAATTGTAATACTCTCCTCTTTATCTGTCTATTTATATCTTCACAGACTGTTAAATTTTATACAGCATCAGCATCAAAGAAAGCTATAGAGATTGCACATCTTGAAGATGAAATACTTTCATATGATCAGGTCAAGAGACTTATTGCCAATATCACAGGAGTGCAGCCAATTGTAAAGCACATGTGCCCAAATAGCTGTATGACATATACTAGCCCTTTGTCAGGTCATGACACCTGTTTCCATTGCAGTAGATCATGTTATAATACTGATTATTGACCACAACAAACATTTAATACTATTCCAAATCCCTTCTTCAATCCAAGCACTCATGCAACATTCAGAGATGGCTGCTGAAATGGGCTATTTTCATCAACAAATGCATCAGCTCTTGAGTTGACTTGAGCTTGGTGAAAACATCAACATTTTTGATAATATTATTTGTGGACCTGATATTCTTGAGGCTGCAGCAAAGGAGGAAATCACAGAACATGATACCTTATTAATGCTCTCTTTTGATGGTTGCCAAATCTATTGTAATAAGGCTTCAGACTGCTGGGTCTATATTTGAATGTTCATTAACCTGGCTGCTGGCTTGCAATACAAGAAAAAAATTTATCCAGGTGGAATGCTTCTTGGTCTCAACAAGATTAAAGATGCACAGTTATATTTTTATGTTGGGCTCCATTCAAATTTTGCAATTAATTGCTATAGAGGTCTTCCTATTTGAAATGCTAGTACAAATTCTTTTCACTAATCAAAGCTTATATTGTTCTTGCAACTGCTGATGGGCCTGGAATGGTATATTTGAATAGACTTGTTGCTCATTCTGGCAAAATTGGCTGTCATTTGTAGGTGAAAGAAACCTGGGTCTTTCTACTACTTTCTGCTTCTATTAAAGCTTAAAAATTACAATGTTGCTGAGTGTAATCATGATGATGTTTTTACTCACATTGTTCATAATATTGATGTCAATTAGTACAACACTAATTTTGCCCTTGTCATCTCACCTTGCACCTAGCAGGATATGAACTCAACTATTATGAAACTGACATTTATAAGCCTAGTATATTTTCTGGTCTACCAATTGGAACATATATTAGAATCTCTCAAATATTTCCTAGTGATATAATGCATCTTATATTTAACCTTGCTGATCTACTCATTCTATTATAGAAAATTTGAATGTGCTGTGACAGACTCATGTAACACCTGGTACTGTGCTGTTTTGGATAGCAAGAAATGGCAGGCTCATGGCCATGATGTGGCAAGATATACACTTTACCTCCCTGGTTCATTTAATTGGCCTCTACAAAACCCTGCTGAGAAGATCAATAGTGGGTACAAAGCATGGGAGTTTTTACTCTATCTTCTTGGACTTAGTCCTAGTCTCTTTTACTCTATTCTTTCTACTGAGATATGGTGCTTCTATTGTAAATTGGTGTCAGGCATACACATTATTTATCAGAAGGCAATTACATGTGAATAGGTTCAAGTTGCTCATTTACATCTCATCCAGTTCATTGCTGAGTTTGAAACAATGTATGTCCAGCAGTGCAATGATCACATACATATGGCACAAAAATGAATACATGGATTATCACATCTGGTAAGTGAGGCTATACAAGTTGGGCCAGGCATCACATACTCTCAATGGACATAGAGCAGACTATAACCTTACAGAGGAGCTCAAGCAACACTCAGATCCCTACAATTACCTCTCATGCTGTGCAGATCAATGATCTGAAATAAACAGCCTCAAAGCAATAGTTTCTGCACTTGACAGAGATAAGCAAAAAAAAGAATTAATTTCATGTGGAAAAAAGGATCTTGGAGAAGGTTATATTCTTTTTTGTGCAGCGGATTCATGTGCTTATGACATTACTGATACTACAAGAAAAGCTTTACAACTATATCTGGAATGCCACAGTCAAGAAGATAGTCTCAACTAGCAGGCTTTCAAACTAATTCAATGGGCCTGATTATGTATTCCAAATGGCCAAGTTGCATGCTCACTGTGGAAGGAATCTCAGAAACCACTATCAAAATTGCATATAGCAAGGAATGTAAAAGTAAGTCTATTCTAAAGAATATCAAGTATACTTGCTAATGCACACATCAGCTAATCTACACTGAGAATCTGGAATTTGGAGAAGTTCAGTTTTACTTTCAACTAGAAATTAATCAAGAAATACAGACATTGGCAATAATTGACCTTTATGGTCACCCAAATGCAGATCTGCTTCAAGGATCCTCCTATACTCTGGAGACTTGCAAGAAGGCAAACAAAGAGCACATTGTTGTTGTGGATGCCAAGATGATACAATCTGTTGTATGCATAGTACCATATTCTGTGGATATGCTTGGTGGTAATGGAAAAGATTGAATATTTTTAGTCAAAAAACCAGGGCTTAATATTCCAGAGCTAAGTGGTTTGGTTGAGGCTGGCATGCATGAAGATGAGTAGGAGCTAGTAGAAGGTATCATTACACACACTACACTGTAGTATTGAGATAAGATGAAGTTTAGTTTATGAGCAAAAATAAATTCTACAAGGAATTCTAAACAATATATGTAAAATTTATGTAGTGATTTATTTAGGAAAAACAATAAGAAATAAGTCAAAATAGTAAGAAGAAGTCTAGAATAATGATATACTTGTGAAATCTAGTAATATAGTACTACTGCAATGAACTTGTAGAATTTTGGCAATCTATCTATTTGATTACAAAGTGTACTCCAAACAATGCATTCACATCAATATTGCTATATTTCTATTGATATGGTGGTCTTAACAAAGATCAGCCTGAGGAAGTTGTCAAAATATAATAAAAACTGATTCATTATATAACAAAATAAAAATACAAAATGGCTAAAAACTGTAAGCCATAAAAACATCAAAAACTGTAGATAAGAATGACACTCCTCACAAAATAAGTCATACCACCTAAACAACACAAATGAAAGCGCCCCAGTAAGCCAAAAATACAAAACAAATCAGATGCTGAGCAAGCAAAGGTAAGTCGATCCAAGGCAATGCACAGATCTGATGGGATCTTGGATCAAGTTCCAAGCCATCAGATCTGGCATTATCCATGGCATCACTAAGAAGCACTCACCATCATGCTGTGAAAAAAACACCAAACTGGCTTACAAAACACTACAGGCATCTACAAAACCAATAAAAGCACAGCAGGGCTATTAAAGGGACTAAAGAGGGCATCAGGAAAGAGAAGAGAAGCCATGGCAGAGGGAATAGCCAGAGAGAAAGAATGATGTGCCATGGCCAAAGAATTCTTACTGTGCTAAGTGCCAAGAACCTTGTAAGTGGTGCCCAGACTTGGAAATGAGGGAACTGAGTGCCCAGACCTGGCAAACTGTTGAAACTGACGCCAAATCATGTCAAAAAGGTGTGGTCCATGCACAAAAGAGAAGGGTATAAGAAGAGGAGGGAAACAGAGAGCCAAGGGAAGCAATCACCTTGCCATGGCTTGGAGTCTCCAGAGAGCAGATGTCTTAGGCTAGCACATCAGTATTGACTTTGGTTTACAATTAAAGTTTAATTTGAACCATTTCAAAGTGTGAACTATCATTTGCATTAAGAATAAATCAATAAAATTACAACAATCACTATTATAGGTGTGCATATGTGTAAAACTTAAGCCCCACAAATATAGTGAAACTAAAAGTTTAAATTACACAAAGTCTAGTTCAATTACAGTTGAACTACTTTAACTAATAAAAACTTTACATTTTGCATCACCACCTATTCTCTTTTCTGCTATGTCTTCTTTGTCTCTGTTTTCCTCATTTCTACCAGGCTCCTCATCTTTCTCTCATGCTTTTTTCATTGCAGAATTCAACATCAGTCAAAATCAAGCCAGATTGATAGGTAGATGCCATCAATTCTGTGGTGAATCTGGTCCTTGTAAGAGTGACCTCCAGAAATTGTTGCTAATCACACAACTGGCAGAGCAAAATCCAAAGTTATCAGAGACTATATGTGCAATAGAAATGATAACTAATCACTTGCAGAGAAAAATCAAGTCACAAGTCTAAATAATTCCTCTGCCATGGCAAGGTGCATTAGCATAGGAGTAGAAGCATGAGAACCAACTGTACAGTACAAGGAATACCCCTAGAAATATCCTTGGATATTTCCAGGCCAGTTCAGAGGAGTCTGGAGCATCTGAAAATAGAAGTACCCTGACAGTCCTCCATTACCTATTTCATAAAGAATAGGCAGTCTTTGCTATTACCAGTTTTGGCAAGCAGAACATGATTTTTGGCTTTACTTGGCTCTGAAAGCACAAATTGGAGGTAGACTAGGCTCAAAGAGAGGTGAACATGAGCTAATGCCCCAGAGGTGCTTAGCCTGCACCAGAAGAGCTAAGAAAGAGCACTGCATAGAACTTCATAAGTGTGCCACCATCTGGGCCTATCATGTAGATCACCTCTTCTTTGCTGACCTTAACCTGCTTGATCTGTTATCTTTGGCATTTCTCTGTAGAAAGGGCCTTTATAGGAATGTTCAGAATAACAATGTCTAGCAGGATGAGGAATGAGAGGATAAAGTCCATGGTATTTGTAAATTGGAGTTCCCAGGTAAGGACATTGATATTAGAGACCAGATCTATGCCACTACACTACATGCACCATCAATAGAGAAAATTTAGGCTAGTCAGACCACATCTCAATGATTGGCCCAAGCAGTTTTCACCAATTCTGACATCTAAAAGCTGCTCATAGCAGACTTAAGTATGGCTACTATATCTAATGCATTGGGCATGCTAAGTAACAAGGAATTTTGAGCAGGTCTGAGAGAACATACCAAGGGAATGTAGAGTACAGCAAGATTGAATGACAATCAATAAAACTTAAAGCACTAAAGTTACAATTGGTTCTGTTGCTGTGTAAATGTTAGTAAGAATTTATATAGTTAGCATTTTTATAGGTCATAAAGAGAAATGCAGCTAAGAGCTTAACATATCTAAGCATGTATGCCTTACCATAGATGCAGGATGCATAGAATACCATAATGCTAGAAAACAATGAGATAGGAATGTGGCAAAGAAATGCGGCAGAGCAATGCTGTAGGTGGATGCAGCAAGAGTAATATTAGTGACTTTAAACAAGTATACATCAAAAAAAATCTGATATTGAGTGATTAAAGGGGGAATTGATTCAATGCCACTACTAACAAAAAGTCAGTATTTATACCAATAAGAGTTCACTATCACCAATATGCTAAGCAGCACTAAAGAGTTATGAATTAAATTATTTAATATAAAGTCTACAATCTAGCTGTTTATAAGAGTTAGAAGGTGGTAGCAAGTAATGTTAAGCACCAAGATGAAACACCAAGCTATTTGTCATGGAAAACTTCATCATTCCAAACCTCTAAGTGCTGCCATCACTTGTGAGCATCAGTTTTGATTGTTTGATGCCATCTGTTACTTGTCAATCTATTTATTATTAGCACTATCTTTGATGGCAGAAGCTTATTGCCATGCATGGCCATCACATACTGCCTATAATGGTCTGATTATGTGTGCTAAGATGCATTTTCTTCTCATGATCTATATTTGTGACCTATCCCATGTGCTGTGCTATGTGATTGGTGCACTTAGCCTTTATAAAGGCTTATCATCTCCTTTCAGTCATAAAATAATTTGCCTGTTACCTTTCTTGTGACTGGTGGTCTGTGTGCCTGTAAAATTTACTTATAATGCCTGCTATGTGAGTAGAGACTTCATTTTTTTTCTGCTGCTTTCTACTTTTATCTGACTTATCTTCCACTAACTATTTTTAGAATGTCTCCTCCTGTTGTGCCCCTCATCTCTACTTTTCCTATAAATTTCAAGCTAGTTTCATTGCTAAGGCCAACATGTTTCTGGCATGTATCAATAGTGTGGATAAGAAGGCACCTACAACTATTGTGACTAGCATAATGCATCTATATAAGTGATGGTTAGCAGTGCATATTTCTGGTATAGTCTGGAATTGTGAGCTGGAGGTAAAGGGCTGGTGTCATATGCAATACATAGATAATGCTAGTGCTGACTAGTTAGCTCCTTTCAGCCACATTGTAAGTCCTATATATCTGTTGCTATGGATGCTAACTAGTTCTGCTTCTAGACATCTCCTCCTATCCTAACTTTTGAGGATGAGCTGAAGGATGTACTTTCTGGTGCCTTGCCAATGATGGTAAGTGCCCCTGATACAATGTGAGTTTTTCTGATTATTTGTCACTTAGCTTTGGTCAGAGTTATTTCCTTGTAGGCAGAGGAGTTGGTAATTTATTGGGCTAGAATTTCTCCTATGGAGGATGATAAAGCAGCAAAAGCCTAGGAGAGCAGCAAGGATGAGTTGGCAAGGCATTTCTGTGCTAAGATTTCTTGTGCTAGCAGCACCAAGAGTCTATTGCTGCCAGCTGTCAAGTCAGACTTTTCAAAGTCTAAAAAGACTTCAAAAGAAATAGCTTAGTTTTTATTTGCTGCTTATGTCATAACTCTTAACCAGTTTTCTTTAGTTTTGTAAGGTTTTTACTCCTCAATATGCAATAGGTGCCAAGGCCTATTTCTGTAAAATTATAAACTGATACATCTCATCAGCCCCATTCTCACTGATGGTGAGTTAAAGGGTCTTCTTTTGCTATGTTAGGAAGAGGTTGTGGTAAGCAAAGTATTGAAGCAAGAGTTGTGATGCCAGTAATGAAGAATAAGAAAATTGTGGCTTTGGCAATGTAAGAGCAAACTCTGGAGACTATGGCTAAGTCACACAGCTGGCAGAAGGAGATCCAAAGTGTATTAGAGTATGTATAGATAATACTATAATAACTACTTACCTAGTAGAAGGGAATCCAAAAAGAACAAGTCTAAGAATTTCCTATGCCAGGAGCAATGCTTTTAGGGCTCAGAAAGCATGGAAAAGGGTTGTACAGTGTACTAAAGCCTCAATTGAGTCAATGATCAAATGAGTCAATGGTCAAAAGAAAAAAACTCAGACATTGTCAAAAAGAGAAAATCTCTGAAAATAATCAAAAACTCAGAAATTGTCATTGCCAGAGATCATGCACATGTTGTGTGACCATGAATCATTGAACAACAATTCATGATCATGTGACTGTGACTGTCACATTGTAGCATGGCATGAAGGATGAAAAAAGTCATGAAAAAAAGGAGAAAAAAGATAGTCCTCTAACAAGTGACATGCCAACTTTTTAAAACAACTAATGGAGCAATAAGTAACTACATTGCACAGTAGATTTGTCTCAACTCCTTTCATAGTGTAATAAGTGTTGGTCAGAAAACAATTCTGAAAGCTGCTAGTTTTCTACTGGCACCCAGCCTTGTTACCACTGCAGCACTCTCAAGTGTGCCTGCACTTTGAATGGCACTAAGAGTTGTAAACATCATAGCACTCCCAATGCTATTGTGGAGTGCACTTTTAAATGTGCTGTTCTGATTAAATGAGCCTATGAGTTTGTGGAGGGACAGAGGAAAGAGGTTGCTGCTAGCAAGGCAGCTGTGATTAATGAGGCCTCTTTGATGCTGCTAACATGCCGAGAGAGTGAGTCAGAAACTGTTGGCACTAAGAGCGCTGAAGAATGCCAAGGTACTTTGGCACCAAAAAGATAGAAGGCCTCTTCTGCTACAAAAGAAGGGTGGGTTGACACTTGTTAAAGCAAAGAAATTGTGCAGAGGTGAGCAATAACATCTAATGTAGAGACTAGTGGCCCTCCTGATAATTTTGTGCAAGGAGTGAGAGGAAAGAAGGGAGGCAAGTCAAATCACCACCTTCATGAGAACCCTGTGAAAAAAAACATTAGTGGAAACGAGGTTAGCATGGATATCTGACACATTGCCTGCCATAGTGCATAGGGCACCTGTCACTATTGTGGCTGCCTTGTGCTGGGCAGTGGAGAGTCTCTTGACAGCAGTTACAGAGCTTTTTTTCCAGCAACTGCCCACACAATCCTCAACCTTAGCACACCAGACATCCACAGCATAGGTGAGTGCCAGTACTGCCACCATGTTGTAGAGCTGACAGATACAGTGGAGGGGCATGTCATCCAAGATATGGGAGAGTCTGAAGACCTAGTGGGTCCACCAGGTGGCATAAGCAGTAACCTTGTGCACATGGGCTGACTAGTGCAGCTTGGGGTTAAAGGTGACCCTAAGGTACTTGTATGATAGGACTATGTTAACCATTTGCATGCCAGTCATGCAATCCTGTTGGGGGCTGTAAAGAACTAGGTCAGAAAGAGCCATATCATGATCAGAGCAAGGGAAGTCTATGAGAGCCAACTTTGAAAGTCTGAATGGTGATCTATAGGAGGTAGACCAATTGGACCTGCCTTGAGCATATTCCATAAGGTCTCTGATAATGGTGTGGGTCTCTGTTAAAGACCTGGCAATAGCCAAGAACATTACATTATCAACAAAGCCTGATGCTAGCTCCAAGATGTTCATGGTAGAGATGACCTTGATCAGTCCAATATTGTAAAAAGCATAAAAGAGCATAGAGAGTGGGCATCTCTGAGTGGTGCCATTGTTTACAGGTAACTAATCAGACATGAAGTCATCAACCTTTAGACAAGTGCTCTGCCCTGAGAGCATGTGGTCTGTGAGCCTGATGTAGGCAGCTGGTACACTGTGCTCATGCATGTTATGTAGCAGATAGGTGTTCACCATGTTAGGGAAGGCCCCTTGCATGTCTAAAAAGAGCACTGAGGCTACTCTGCCACTGCACCATGCATTCTTGATCCTTGAAACTACTAAATGCATGGCATCAGTAGTGTTGGAGCCTGGGCAGCTACTGAACTGTCCAGCTGAGAGCATACCATGTTTCTCTGCTAGATGGGAAAGGTCAGCTGCCATGAGTGTTGAGAACAGTTTAACATTGCTTGGCACCACCTCCCAACTTTTATGGACAACTTGATTGTGGACTTCATATTAAATAGTTTAATTCACAGCACTCATCTACACTCTTACTAGTTCACCACCCTTTAACCCTGCTTAGCATAGCAATGGCAAACTCTTATTAGTATAAATACTTACTTTTTGTCAGTAGTAGCATTGAACTAAGTCCCCTTTGATCACCCCACACTTCAGATTTCTTTTGGCACATCTTAGTTTTAAGTCACCAACATTAATCTTGCCATGTGTCTTAACTACATTTTCTTAGCTCACCTCTCTTGCCACACATCTTTGCCATCTCTCTCTCTCTCTGTGTGTCTATGTTGCCATTGTTGGCACCTTCAGTAACCTACATGCCTTTGCAACTATGGCAAGGTATACAAGCTTGAAATACACTAAGCTACCCCTTTTGAAATCCTTCAAAAGCATTAACACACCTATCCCTGAATTGATGACTTGTATTAGAACACATTTAAAAGCTAAGTTGTCTCTTAGTGCACTAAGCCATTTGCCACATACATTTGTCACACTCTCCTTACCTTTTGGCATGTTCTCTGAGACCCTGCCCAGAACTTCTCATAACTGCATATTCAACACATATTCCTTGTTAGTATTAATACTGATCAACTTTTGGAGCATCACCACTGCAGGCTACAGGACAAGGTGAAATGGAAGGGCTATGGTATTGAAGACATATTTTGGGAGCCCTTTAAGAGTGTCCACATGCCCACCCTCATCTGGGAGTTCCACCGCACACATCTCAATGCACCCTGGGCTATCTGAGGCATCTACCCCATTTCTCTAACTGAGTAAATAATTCACAAACCTCTTCTATTCTGTGCATCAAAATGCTACACTCTAAAGAGGGAGTAATGGATGTCAGGAGACTTCTCTTCTTGGATGATCTGGAGATCTCCAGGGATATCTCAATGGGCTTCCTTTGTACTGTACAGTGGTTCTCATGCTTCTGCCCCTGCACTGATGCATCACACCATGGCAGAGAAATTCCTTAGACTTGATCTTTTTGGGTTTCCCTCTGCCAGGTGATTCAATATGTTTCTATGGTACCTACAGTTCCTAATATACTTCAGATTTCCTTCTGCCAGTTGTGTAATTAGCCACAATCTCCGGAGGTTGCCCTTACAGCAAAGATGTCTCAAGCCAAGTCAGAGTCTTTCTATAGAAGAGCACTCATGAAACTTACAAGATTAGATCAGATTGACAATGAAACCTGAATGAAAGGCTTGTAGAGTAAGACAAAGTATTAGATCTATAGGGGACAGTGACTGGACTGAGTAATGGATGTAATGAGAGTGCATGTACTTAGAGTCTCTACATGCTGTGTTAGAACAGCTAAGAGTACATTTGTATATGTGATGCTCTTTATAGTATACAAAATAGAGTTTGATAGTGACAGTGATGGTGAATAACATATTGCAGACACCACCATAGGTGGTACACAGGTCTAGCATGTTGTACTTCAACACTAATCCTTGTTCTCATCAACCAAGAAACCAAAATCAAACTTTCCATCTGTCAAAAACCAGGCCCTGGACAAAGTTCACCAAAAGAAATAAAAATGTCAAGCCCAAGCCTGGTATAATTAATGTAATGGAAAGTTATCACCCATATTCATCACTCGAAAAGACGAGACCTCATTGCATTTACTATTCATGATAACACAAAAATGTCCAGAAGTTTATGAATAATTATGGACGACACTAACTATCCTTCACCGTTTCATGGATTGGAAGTGATACACAGCTTTCACCTCTAATGCACTTTGCCACCGTATTAGCCATATCTTGGCCTTCAAAATAGGCTCCATGCAGATATCCTGAGGGTAAGGCACAACGTTTATCAGCCTCGTTTAATTTCAAGAGGAGTTACGGACCATAATAATCTCGACTGGTCGCTTCTCCAGCGAAGTAAAGTCTTCCCAGGTTCGCCCTGATATTATCATGGTGTTGCTCCAGAAAACTGGGAGGCCAGTTCGAGTATGAGCCACGGTACAATGGGTCGTTGAACCATCGATG